>JAKLMY010000003.1:0-53741 GCA_022814645.1 Ganoderma meredithae | reverse complement strand
CCCCGCCCCCGTCCCGGCCCCGCCCCGCGGGGGGGCGGGGACGGGGGGGGGGCGCGAAGAGGAAGGAAAAGCTTTAGTTGGCAGATCCGGTGGGGATCGGGCGTACGTACCTGAGCGATTGGAAGGCATCGTGGAGCAGGACAAGGGTGTTACTCTGTTCGGTGGTGTCGTAAGGGAAGCTAAAAGCATCGCGGACATCAGCCAACGAAGGAGCTTGCGGGGCCATGGAACACGCTTACCGGATGTTACCGTACGAATCGTAATAGTATTGGCGAAGGGTTGAGAGATCATCTGCGGAGAAGGCGGCGGGCCTAGAACACAGGAGCTGTTTCAGCACGGTTCTTCCACCATGAACGATGGACCGCAGATGGATGCACGCACTCATTCAACGGAGTGATCACAGAAACAACGTCTTGTTCGTTGATGAACATTGAAGCGATGGTTTTAATGATCGCGTCTGTCCGCTGGATGTTCGTCTGGTTGGAAAACCATCCGGGAGTGGGGATGCGATGTCCAGAATTGTCGAAGCTGCGAACAGAAATGAAACAAGAGCGATGGATTTAGCAAGGTTTAGGTTATCGACGCTCTATCCACCCACCCGTTCTGACTGCCGGGCGCGCCGTGCAAGTCCACAATGACCTTGAGACTATGGTTACGCGCCCAGCCGACAGCCTTCTGGAGATATGGAAGCTGGCCGGAGATGTATGGTTCTCCGGGGCCAACCTCGAAGGCCCAGTAGCCGACGGGCAGCCGGACGTGGTTGAGACTAAGTATGGTGGGCGCATAAGCGTTCGGGAGAATACATGGATTGGGTTAGGCTCGCTTAGGATTCGCAACGCTGCATTGTCACGCCCACGTGACTCACCCGGCAGCGGCGATGTCGATGAAGTCTTGCTCAGTGATCCAGGTGTCCCAGTGCTGCTTGAGTGCAGACTGCGCTGTGGAGGGGTCTTGCAGTTGGCCGAACGTCCACTCGTCGACGATGTCATCGTTGCCAGTGTTATCAAAGAGGCTCGGGGTGATCCAAGGCTATGGGGTAGGACAAATGACCATGAGATGACGCGGCACGTCGGGCTGGGGGGCTGTCCGTGGACATCGACCACTCACCTCGAGCACCAACCAGCCGCCTAGGTTGACACCTCGCACCTTTGACGAGCCATAAGGGAAGCTAGGGTGTATGGGCCTGTCTCCGAGAACTGGTTTGGAGAGGAGCGGGAGGAGGACAGACGTCAAGGAGAGGAGGGCTCTGAGGGAGACTCTGAGGGAGACCATCGGCGCCACGAGCTCAAGACCCAGGAAGACGTTCGGGGGATGAGAGCAGAAGGATGGGGACGGAAGCCGGGAGCTCTTAAACCGAGGGTGCGCGTTTATGGACAGGCGTATTCTTGCGGCGGGAGAAGTGCCACTCTACTTATTGCCTCTGCGATCATCGCTAGCGAAGATGGAGACAACCGGCTCTGGGACGTGTCCGCGCCAAGTCCCCGCTGCATGCATGCCGCCCCGCTTGCCACTTTGTCCATGTGGGATGTCTGTTGAATGGCAATTGGGCGGTCCCTAAGTCTGATATAGAACTAGAAGTCCTATTTTTCTCCAGAAAAAAAGGTACCTGTCAGGACAGCACCAAGAAGCAACGAAGAAGGCACTTCCCTTGAGGATTCTAGCAGCCGCATAATGTCAAGCCCCGGCGGCGGTCCATCTCCGCTGGGCAGGACGTCGTCTACGCACGAAGTACGGAGGTGACACCGGTGTTGTTAGGTCATGACCTCGGTACCTCTCCGCTGTCCTGTCATTGGCCGTTGGTCAACGTTTCATTGCAGCCTGCTCGGGAAGAAGCTCCCAACTTGGTTTCGAAACTGGAATGGTAATAGTCACTAACACAGACTATAGAACATGAATACAGTAGCTTGTGGGATGAGTGCGTCTGTTCTTACTGTAAATACTGTAAGTACGGCTCTTCATCGACTACGTTTCGAGTGGGTTCTCACCCTTGCCACGTTTTTTCCATCGCTACTCTGCCCTGCTCTACAAGGCCGACTTACTCGTCAAACTGAGCGATCTCATGTACCAAATTGGTCTGGCCTCATGTCCACAATTCCATGAACACGGTACAGTCGACTATCCCATGATGAAACTCTCCTCATGCATATAATCCCATGGTGCATAGCGTTTGGCCCGCTCCACATGGACACCTTCCATCCAAACCACCGTCTCAGACTGGATCAACTCCCATAGTCCATGGAGAAATGGGGCAACGGACCTTATTCATTATGAGATAGTCGGCTGTATTGCCAGTAGTGGGGTGTATGAAGAGGACCTCGAACAAGACAACGAGCAAACAATCACACAAACACTCACTTTATAGGCATTCATACGAGTGTGTTGGACGTGTATTCCTCCGCTTGAGATTGGCGATTCAGGGCATACAACTGCATGCGGGACAGGAAAGCAGTGGAAGCAGTGACAGCGCAGCTTGGGCGACCGAAAACCCGAGGCAGGTGAGGTCTGGTTCCACAAGCTCAAGGCCTGAGCAACACCTCGCCCTTGGGCTGCGCCGGCCGCTCTTCCTGACCTCCCAACTTGCCACCCGTTCACTCTCGGTCCCTCCACGAGCTAAGCATTCCGCACGTTCTGATCCCTAGGACGTACTGTGGCCGATCGGGTCAGCACATCGACCGGTCTTCACTGCAACTCGCGGCGGGAGATAGAAGATGGTGATGGTTACAGGTCAAGAAGGCGAACGTGCTCGAACCCGCGCCGTCGCAGATTTGGCGGTGTACGAAGGCCAAATTCCCAGAGCGGCCATGGACAGCCCAGCACAGGCCGAAGGTTGGAGGTCTCTTGCAAAGAGGGTGACAAGCGAGCGCAATGTGAATCGAAGACAACAGCCACGCCGCCCGGCAAAGCGATGAGCTGCCTGTGCGTGCGCCGGAGGCGGCGACTTCCGACCAGGGTGCGATCTGCCACTGCCAGCTCGTCACAGTTAACTTAAGTACTAGTCCCCTGCTGCTGCTGTTCTTCTCCACCCACCACCATAAACGCGACCGACGTCTTTCTGTTCTCCTTCATCTTCATCCTCTGCATAGACCGGTTAATTCGTCTTTCTACTATCCACCACTATGTCTACCGATAATCTCCGCCAACGCTACGAATCTGCTGGCCAGGGCCACGCCTTTACCTTCTGGGACTCCCTCTCTGAGCCCGAACGCGACGAGCTCCGCGCTCAGCTAGAAGCCCTCGACATTGAGCGCGTCAACCGCATCTACAAGAAGGCCGTTTCCGCAGAGAGGGAGTCCCAAGAGCACACTGGCGAGGACACCATCGAGCCCCTCCCTGAGGATGCGGCGGACTCTGTCATCGGGGTGACAGGGAAGGAGAAGGAGTGGCGCGCTACCGGTCTCCAGGCCATCGCGCGGGGCGAGGTCGGTGTCTTGCTCATGGCGGGAGGGCAGGGAACCCGTCTTGGCAGCTCTGCGCCCAAGGGGTGCTACGACATCGGCCTGCCGTCGCACAAGGCGCTCTTCCAATACCAGGCAGAGCGCATCGCCCGTCTGCAGACGATCGCCGCCCAGTCTGCAGGCAAGCCTGCGGGTTCTGTCGTGATCCCGTGGTACGTCATGACCAGCGGTCCGACGCGCTTCGAGACCGAGGCGTTCTTCAAGAAGCACAGTTACTTTGGCCTGGACGAGAAGAACGTCGTCTTCTTTGAACAGGGTGCGTCTTTTTATCCCCGCCCCCGGGTTATATGCGCGTAATCCTGATCGAGGGCGCGTCCTATGACGTGTAGGAACCCTTCCATGCCTCAGCATGGACGGCAAAGTCTTGCTTGAAACACGTTCACGCGTCGCTGTCGCGCCTGATGGCAACGGCGGTCTTTATGCTGCCCTCCGCCAACCGCTCTCGCCCTCCGACAAGTCGCACACCGTCCTCTCCGACCTTGACAAGCGGAAAGTCCTCTACGTGCACTCGTACTGCGTAGACAACTGCCTCGTCAAGGTCGCCGACCCCGTCTTCCTCGGGTACTGTATCCAGAAGCAAGCAGACTGCGCAGCGAAGGTCGTGCCCAAGGCGTATCCCACCGAGTCCGTCGGCGTCGTCGCACGCCGCGGCGACAAGTTCTCCGTCGTCGAGTACTCGGAGATCTCCAAGGAGCAGGCCGAGCGTCGCACGCCCTCGGGCGAGCTCGCGTTTCGCGCGGGGAACATCGCGAACCACTTCTACACGATGCCGTTCCTGCGCGAGGTCGAGGCATTCGAGGATGAGCTCGCATTCCACATCGCGCGCAAGAAGATCGCGCACGTCGACGTCGCGTCCGGTGCGCCCATCAAGCCCGCGAGCCCGAACGGCATGAAGCTCGAGATGTTCGTCTTCGACGTCTTCCCGTTCACCCGCCACTTCGCCGTTCTCGAGGTTGCGCGCGCGGAGGAGTTCAGCCCGCTCAAGAACGCACCCGGCACGGGCTCGGACGACCCCGAGACGAGCCGTCGCGACCTCCTCGCGCAACATCGGCGGTTCCTCGAGGCGGCCGGCGCGACGGTCTCGGAGGGCGTTGAGATCGAGCTCTCGCCGCTCGTCACGTACGCCGGGGAGGGTCTCGAGTCAGTGAAGGGCAAGACGTTCACGAAGTCCGGGGTCGTGAGCTCCGTCGAGGAGCTCGACGCATTAGTGTAAAAGCCGCACCACGTATGCAGTAATACTTCTTGAGACGCATGGACTCCGACTAAGTTAGTACTCTGTACCACCATCGTATATCCCGTCGCTGTCGCCTCGTTACCCATGGACTTTATCGTTGTTTTTCTTTTGGGCAAGCACGAATACCAATAACTGGGATCGCCCTCACCTCATGCCTGTGTCGAGGAAGGAAGCTAGAGCATCGGGTGTGCACGTAAAGTGCTATCGATGGCCATGGTGCTTCTTGCACGGGCACGGCGGGGAGCCGCTAATCTCGGTACCAGAACGACGATGTGTGCTGAGCGTGCAACGAACGAAGTACAGTCTACACGTAAAGAGCTGGACTGGCCACCACACGCTCGCCACGTCGCCGTCACGAGCCGTCCGCCTTGCGGCTGCCATTAGTGGCCTTCTGATTCTGCCCTTCCCCAGGACTGCCGTGCTTGTGCGGTTCGTTCTTGAGGTGGAGGGCCCCGTGTAATGATTGGAGGAACTGTCGCGTTCGTTCGCTGTCGGGCTGCTCGCGGAGTAGGCGGGGTCAACAACCGCATCCACACGATCAGGCGGACAGCCGCAGCGTGCAGGCGGGAGCGCACGCATACAGCCGGGGAAACGCACCTCGTTACAACACGACAGCAACTTATTAATGAGGATGGTTTGCTGCTCTGTCGCATCTTCGAGCTCTTTCCGTAGCTGTTTGCCCTGCACCTACAAGTTAGAAACCCTCGTGCGGGGGAAGCACATTGAAAGCACATACCTCGTCCTCCGTTTTGTCCGCCCGAACCTTTTCAGCGTCGGCGAGCTGTTTCTGTTCTGCGGCGCGTGCGCGCGACAGGAGGACCTCGAGCTCCTTCGACCGCACGACGCACTCAAAGTGTCGTTCTCTGAGCTCGTACTGCCGTAGGACCTCCTTCAGACGCTCGCGAACACTGGAAGCCAAGTAGCAGATAGACGTCAGTCGAACTGAGGCAGCGGGTGTCGTCGCAAAGAAAGCACACGTACACTCCGTCAAAGATACTCTGAAGAGTCTTCCGTGCTCTACCAAAGGATGAGTCTCTCCTGGGCAAGCAATCCCGACCGAGTCGGGGATTACTCACTCTGTTGGATCCTCCACCCACTCTTTCCTCAGCTTCTGCCTGACCGGCTGGGGCCCGTCGTCCAGTTCCTCCGTCCCAGGCCCGTCGGTCAAGTCCATCAGCTCGACCGCCAAGATGACGTCCCCGTCCTCGATGCCCGCCTCCTCGGGCGTCTGGTCCGGCTCGAGCGTCCGCCCGCTGTGCGAGAAGATGAACTGCATCGTGCTCGCGCTCCCAGCCCCGCTGACCGACCCACTCGAACTGGTACTCCCAATGATGGTCCCGTTCACGAGCGGGCTCGCGCCCTTCTTTCCGGCAGCAGTGGGCCCGACGTTCGTCTCCATGCGCTCTGTCCAGGCGTTGAAGAGCCGTGTGAGCTTCGTCTTGCGCGAGATCTTGAAGTAGAGCTCCGCGCGATACTTGCAGACGACACGGACGACGATGTCGGGCATCTCGCGGTACTTGGACTCCTGGATCCTTGCCCTTTCCGCGCGCTTATCCATGTCGGTCTTCATTTCCCTTATCTGCGCGTGGATGGGTGGTTAGGCACGATGGAGAGGTGGTTAGGTGGTCGCGGGGACATACCTCGTCCTTCGCCTCGTCCACACATGTTGCTAGCCGTTTGCTCTCCTCCTGTAACCGAAGCCTATAAGAACTTGAACGGAACCTACGCGGTAGTCTAACCGACCCGTAGCTTCTTGTTATCCTGAGAGAACTGTGAAAATCAAAATCAAGATGTATGGTGTCGGGTACGCACCTTCTGCAGTTCCCGAGCGAGGTTCTCCATCTTCGTCTTGGTTTGGTTCGCCTTCGTCAACTGGCCCTTGGCTGTGAAATGGGCGGGCATAAATGCCCCATCAGCATGGTTGAAAGGGCACAAGACGCACCAGCATCCTTGTCCTTCACCAACTTCTGCTTCTCCTTCGCATGATCTCGCTCCAGCCGTTTGAACTCTGCGAACTAGGCACACGAGGGTAAAATCCAAAAGTTCATCTCCCGTCTCTCCTTCCCGTGTAAGAGCAGGGCAGCGGTGCACGCACTAGTTCGATGTACTTGGCATGGATCGCCGTCTCCGTCATCCCGGACACGCTCTTCTGCGCCTCCTCCGCTGCGTTCCCGAAAGCGCACCCAATTCCACCACGTCAGTATGCCGATACACACACCTCCCTCTCCAAAAAAGACCACGCAAAAACGAAACCGATCGGCGAGGTCGCATGGCATGGCATGGCCACTCACCGAACCGCCGCTCCTCCTCCTCCTCGTGCACCTCTTCCTCCTCGAGCGCCGCGATCCGGTTCTTCAACGTCTCGTACATCTGCGAGGGGTCGACCGGCTGCTCGGCCGCCTTCTTCTTCCCCTTCTGCGCGGCGGGCGCATGTGTCCCGTTCACGCCCGTCCCGTTCGTCTGCCGCGCGGGTGCTGGTGCAGGCGGGGGTGCCGCACTCGCGTTCGTGTTCGTGTTTGTGGTCGTGTTTGCTGCTCCCGCTGTGTTCGGTGGTACCGGCGGCGCAGCGGCGGGAGCAGGCGGGGTGGGCCCTGCGGGGGCGGGCCTGCCGTGTCTCGCGGGCTGGACGCCGTTCATGGCGGGTGATGGGGAGGGGTTGGTGTCTTCAGCAGGGCGCGCGGAGGCGGGTATTTTCCTCGGGCAGCAGCAGGCGGGGAAAATGCGTGACCGAGAGCTAACCGTGCGGGCTGGGTGGAGGCGGGGGTGAAGAGCAGGAGGGTGTCGAGAGAGGATGTGAGGTCACGATGCAGGGCGAGTCGAGGTCGGAGGGCGCCAACCGAAACCTCTTGACCTGCCGCGCATGCATCCATGTCCATTTGTCACATCCTCTCGTCCTTGTCTTCCCGCCGTTTCAACCTCGGTTTGTCACGCTCGCCCTTGCTTTTCCGCTGCCACCTCGGCATAGGCTGCGCTGCGCGGACAGTCACGGTTCGCCACCTCTTTCGCTCGGGACTTTTTGCTCACAAAGTTGAATGGGCCAATCGGCATTCTCCTCTGACTGCCCAAGAACCCTCTGTCTCCGACATGCGCCCTGTGATCTCCCGTTATTTTCATCCTTGCACCTTGCAAGGCAGTCTTGCTCACTCGCGTCCTCTATCTACCTCCAAACAGGGTGAAAGTACCATTACGTCCAAGAAGCTCGGCCCCGCCAAGATGTGAATGAGCCCAAAGGATTGGCGAACAATCATGCCCACCATTACATACCCTCCTTTCCACCTCGCGACCACCTGAACTGCCAATGAGAAGTGTCCCCACAGATGGGCATATAACCATACGGCGCGCGCAAGCAAGTTAGATTATCCTTGTACAGAACTCTCTTTAACGGCCCAACGGCGCTGAAATCGATTTGCTGTGGCATGATGCTGGACACAAGCTTGCTTTCGCCGGCGTGTTCAGGAGCGTGCGGAACGGAACAGCTCTCCGCGGCGGAAATCTTCAACCCCGATCGTTTCCGCGATAATCTTCCCATGTTCGTGTGAGGTGCACATCCTCGGGCATTTCGTCCGGCTTGACAGCGGCACGGACATGGAGTTGAGTAGTGATGAATGCGATATTCTGGCTCCAGGTTAGTGCAATAATTATACTTGTCGTAACGTAGTGGTCTGTAACACGGAGAACGAGAGTCAGTAAGAGCCACGAGGATAAGTCGTCAGGAAACCTTCTTCGTGTACCGTAAAAAATGAAATGGGGATCAAACTCACCTAAGCAAGCATATAGCGGTGTCCGAAACCTGGAAGTCTCATGAACTTTCAGTGCTCTCGAGAGGCTCCCCAACCGACCACTTCTTGAATTCCACCATCGCAACCGCGCCGTCATCCGAGCCTCCCCTACCCATGCCATTCCGCTCCGCCCAAATCTTCAGCTCCTCCAAGACCGTCTTCCCCGACGCGTGCATGAACATGTCCGATGGCTGACTATACAGCGCCTCGGCATCCTCCTCGCCCGGCCGCCCGACCCTCCTCACAGGGAACCCGACGATCGTCCGCCCAAGAGACCGCTGGAGGGCTCCGAGCTCCGTCTGGAACCTCTCGTCCGCGACGAGGTCCTGCAGCCCGGGCGCCTGGAACGCGAGCAGCCCCAGAGCACCCTTCGTCCCATTCGTCGGCACCGTGACGGCCCCATGAAGGTACGGGAACACCCTCAAGCCGAGGTCGCGCTCGTGCCTCGGCAGCGGGTTGCGCGCGACACCAACCGCCCTGCGGAGCGTGATCTTTTCGCCGACCTTCGTCACCAGATCCCTCACCGCGCCCCCAATGGTGTTCGTGTGCGCGCTGAGCCTCCCCGCTGGACTCGTCCCAGCGCCAAGGGGGTCAATGGGGTCGAGCAGCGGCGCGTCGCAAAGCGCCTCGAGGTCCACTTCCCGGATGAGCCCCTCCGCGCCCTCCGCGGCGACGTGCGGCTCGGCGAGGAACGCGGCCGTGTGCGCGATATCGCCCAGGAGCTTGTTGAACAGCCCGTTGCGCGCGACGAAGTCCGTCTCGCAGTTCAGCTCCACCATCGCCGCGCGCACCGCGCTCCCGCTCGCCCCCGTGCGGAGGCCTGGGGACAGCACGTGCACCCCGATGAGGCCCTGCCCCGCGACGCGGTCGGCGAGCTTGGCGATCTTCGCGGCGCCCGTCGCAGCGCGGTCGGCGTCGAGCCATGTGAGGGCCACCTGGAGGTCGTTGTTGCTGGCGGCGAGCGCTTCGCGGGCCTTGGTGAGCGAGACGCCTTCTGTCATTTTGCGCAGCTCCGCGATGAGCTTCACGGAGGGCTTGACCGGAGCAGAGGTCGAGTAGAAACGGGGAGCAGAAGTGACTGCTCGGCGGAAGGCGTACATTGTGGGGAGGCGGGGAGGGGAGGGAGCACGGATTCGGAGGAGGTGGCGGTAGGAGGAAGACGATGTGGCAGTCATCGGCGCGCCGCGACCGCGAAATTGACGCGCCTGAGCGCTATAAGCGCCGGTCATGGGTCGTTCCTCTGGCTCCGATTGTCAAAAGAACAACATAGAAAATCCTGAAGACTAGCTAGTGAAATTTCGTCCGCATCCAAAGCGTATGACTACATGATGGCAGTAAAAGACGAGAACTACGCGGATTCGATCTCAAGTCGGGATCCAAATCGTTGGTAGGGGTAGTGTCTTTTCCTCCGTGACTCCACGCGCAGGTTGTGCTTGTAGGATGCTCCGGCTCTCAGATATGCAGAGACCACATATCATACAACCCTCGACGATTTACATGCAGTACCGCTTGGGTGCTACTCTGGACTAACCTTTCGAAGGGCCTTTCTCCTCACGGCTGGGGGGAATAGTCTTGCATGCAAAGACAGCTCGGTTATTTTGACGCAGAAATCTCCAGTAGTCGTCGGGCCTCGTACTGTCCAACCGCAACTTCTCACGAGTCGAGGACATCGGGGAGTTTTGACACGGATGAAGCATGTACGGACATTGGAGCGGACATCTTGCATACAAGTCTTGTTGGCGGCCCAGGTTATAATTATGAGTGATGCCACCTCGCAAACTTGTTTCTGCGGAGGCGGCCGGGATTACGGGTGCACCCGATAGGGTCGCAGCTAGAGAGAGGTTCTTCAAGGGTATTGCTTGTGTGATGGAGATCGTTGGATGGAGAGACGGAGGGAACTGGGAACTGGACTCGAGTCGAGGTGACAAAAACAACCCCACAGTCCGCCGGATGGTGCCGATCCGCTCTGACACGGGTGGTCACAAATCCCGTGGTTGTGACTCAAACGTCTCCAAAGGCGATGCGCGTCAATCGTTGCCTCTACCATTGCCTCTGCCCTTTGTTTCTTGCACGCTCGTCTCCACTTCAGATCAATTTGTTACTTGGACCTTCCGACGGGCATATACAACGTGCAACATAACACCGCGGTCGCTGGCAACGTCAAAGCGGTCATCCATCTCATCCCAGTGCTCGCCGCCGTCTGTCCACTCCTCAATGCCAAAATGCAAAACACCTCCTTGAAGCTAACAAACAAATAAAATGGTGAGAAACTGCGGCTTGACTGTCTGTAAATGTGCGCGTACGCCATGCTGACTTCATTTTCAATCTACCCCTCTACAAGTCCACCAATACCACAACGTCTTGCTGTGGTGCAATCACTGTCAGCATTTCTGAACGGGTCAACCTGATCTTGGGAGTTGGAGTACTTGCCAGGATCAAGATTCCGACAAGAGCGCTGACACAAGGGAGAATTCGTCGTCGACCGCGCCCTCAGTAACCTCGAAGCTGAGGTCGGTGTAGGTCTCGGCCTCCTCCAGGGTGTCTGCAAGAATGTCCCGAGGCAGGCGGCTGGGAGAGGCGGCAGCGGCGACGAAGGTCGCGAAGAGCAAGGTGACGCAGAGAGTGGAGAGCTTCGAGAACATGGCCGGAAAGCTTATGCGAGGGGTGCAGGGAATGCAAGTTGCGAGGCTGAGGCTGGTGGGGCTCCGAGGTGAGGGTCATATGTCGTCGTTTTGTGAGGCGGGGTCGGATCGCAGAGGACCATCGGCATGACGCACTGAGGGCCCGCGGCGATCCATCGGACAGGCCGCCAGGAAGAGCATGCATATGGAATGGCAGAAGCAGCACGCTCGGAGTGCGATGCCTGTCGCGTTGCTGTGGCGGGCTTCGTTGCAAGCGCATTGGCTGTCCAGATGATTGGTGGCGACTCGGGACGGAAGCCTCTCCCGAGTGGTAGTCTTCTTGCCACCTGGGATGGCTATCACTGCTCTCGAGATCGGACGTCGAAGCTCGCACTTGGGCACGCATCCACCGCTCATGGAACGTGATGTGATACATTGCTGTGGAGGTGTCCTTGCCACCCCGTTCACACTTCTCAGGTTTGCAGTGAAGCTACGGCATGCCGTTTCATATACCTGCAATTCATGTGTCGCGCTTCCTTTGCGGTTTGCAGTGCGCTTCTTGACACTGATCGTCAGGTGAGTATCAGACAGCCCACTGCCGACCATGTGAGCTTGGTGCTGACTCCGAGACATCTTCCAACGATCGCGGACGCTCTGTCTGAAAAAATCACGTCCATACATCCCATTGTGGGCATGCGCGGATCCAACAATACTGTCCAACGTCACATAACGGCTGCTGCTCGGAGCCTCGATCAAGAAAAGCTAAAGTCTGAAACACTAGGCCGTCCAATGGCCGTTCTTCGGCATGTTACGGTGACCCCTGTAAATATACAACGCGGACACGCGAACGTCAGCGTAAGCGGCGCGGATTCGTCGTTCAAAGTAGTTGACTGTTTGCGTACCGCGAATTCCATTCGCTAGGGCTATGCGAGCCTCCATGGAGTCACGGCAGCCTTCAAGACTCTGCGGACGGTCAGTGTCCAGTTAGAACGCGAAGATTTCATGGTTCATGTGCACTCACAACCATCACATTACAATGTCAGTCAACAGTTCGTGGATGATGTCACCTCCATCGAGGTCCCCAGCAAGGCCGCCAGAAAGCTTGAGGGGCCCTAGCTGCCCGCTTCCCGTAAGACCCCCGGTAAGGTCCCCATCTGTGGACCTCGACTCGTGCGGGAGCATAGCAGCACTTGCCACCGAAAGCAGGGTAGCGAGGGCCAGATAGACCTTGAAGAGCATGGTTGGTTCCTGGGTGTCGAGAGATGAGACGAGGTTGACGAAAGCGGAGCAGACTGGCTGCATCCTTTATACCTATCGTCTCGTGCAAATTTGCTATTAACGATTCTCGATCCGATAGAATACAGAGGTCCTGCAATTGTGCTTCGATGACTCGAAGAGTGGCCAGGCATAGTGAGAACTTCGAGTTCTCCATCGAATGCTGCTCGCGCACTTTGTTCGGAAACGATTATTATGCCCTCGACTAGCAAAGCTCATCATGGAGGCTACAACGCCAGTATCCGAGGTTGCCACCACGGTAGACTGGTATGGTCTGGGACTCGAAATGCTTCTCTGGCTCAAGTCGCGCATGATGACAGGTGCAGATGCTCTGGCATAGGTAAGGGTGGGCATACCTCGGTCAATCTCTTCGAATGCAACCAGTATCGACGGAATGAAGAACACGAGTTTGAGGCGATCCGCCACGCTCGCCTCCGATAGTTTGCGCCAAGTGGTCAGTGTCCCTTGACGAGCTACGGACCCATTAATGATCGATGGTCACAGATATAGGTCTACCCATTCGACTCGGAATGTGATAACGAGCATCAAGTGTGCGCTCTCGTGGTTTCCGACCATTCCTGTGACGTGCATGCTGAGCCCTCCAAGCGTTCTGCTGGCTGGGTGGCCCGATTCGGGAGGACTTGGCGACGGCCGGTACTGCCAGAAAGAGGCTAGAGCACAGAAATCATAGCAACCCAGAGTTTCCAGATCGTGGTTGGTTTCTATGGCATGCAGTGTAGGGTGGCTTGCTGAAAAGTTCTTGCCGTAAGTGTGTTGTAACATTCACGCGTGGTCCACCACAGCATAGCTTATCTTATAGTGTTCGTCACCTTCATGACAGGAACAATTTAAGAGAGACGTCCCCTATTGTGATTCTATGCGGTCCCATACGTCATTCTATTTACCTAACCTGACTATGACTGACACAACGAATGGCATTAGCACCAAGCTGGCTGCAGTCATTTCGCCGCGTCGCAGGCCTCGGACCCACAGAGTTCTCACGATCAAAACTTGAGCAACAGGTTAGAGACATTCAGCCTTTCAGCGAATTACGTTGACGTGTAGGTCGCAATGCAGTTAACGTTGTTTATGCAGTTCTGAACGACATCATAAATAATTACATGAAGAAAGGTCGGTTCTGAAACGAATCTCGACTATTCCTAATCAGCGACTGAACGTGAAGATTGCTTTAGTGACTCCTGTGTGGGTCAAACGGCGAGGCTTAACAAAGTCTGCTTTTGGAGGTCGCGAATGCATTGCAGACGTACCGGAACTACACACACGCCTTGGATCATGTGAGTCCCCACGAATTCACAACAGCGAGCCGGTTTCCTGCAAATTGACGGTCAGTATCTCCTGAGGACTTGGGAACTGTCCGTGGGCACTCACAGCTATTGTAGTCCTAAACGCCGAGGTCACCGAGTAGTTCCTCAACTAGGCTCCCAAGCTCCGCATCTGAACCTGAGTCCTGGGGGGTGGGCACGGCGGCGACCATCATCGCGAAGAACAGAGCGGTGAAGGCGAAGGAGTAGAGTCTCGACTGAGAGCGCATGATTTGGATGATGAGGTGGGGCGACTTGCTGCAGTGCACAGGTGAAGTGCCTCCTTTTATACCTGCGGTAGCATTCACTGATTTGGCTATTTTGCTATTTTGTTATATTACGAGCATCGTGCGACTGTACTCCCATGCGCGGACCCGAAGAACGGCGACTCAGAGGCGTTGAGTAGAGTTCTCCGTCTCCGTAGACAACGGAGTTAACGCTGTGGACTCTCTACCACATGACCCTCACACATAACTGAGACTGTGCGGTGAGTTGCGACCCACCATCCTCAGCTTGAGCGAGGAATTTTCCTGCCCAATGTATCGTTAATTTTTCCAGCAGGCTTCAATGAGAACTTACTGTCTTCTCTTGTCAGATGTGCCGATAAAGAGTCTGAATAGTAATGTCCAATTTGCAAGCATGTACTCACAATCGGAACGGTAAGCCCGGTTGGTGCATGATGTGAACCAGTGAGGATGGATCAATTAAGCTCTGGACCACGGTGGCTACAACGATCCTAGCCTTATAAGCGCACCATTCCTCGGCATCCTCATGAATCCAACTATCACTGACAGGATGGAGAAATATTGATAGGATGCCATCCGCTGCGACTGTCGTTTCACAGGAGTCAGGTTGCAGTCTCAGAAAACCCCGCTTGGGAGCTCCAGGTATAAGTTGAAATTATCCAGCGTTCCGCAGTTAGATGAGCCATATTTTTGAGTAAGTCGCACCGTGGGGACTTCATATACGGCTAGGACCAACTAACATGTCTCGGAGCCATGTGTCAACCCATGCCATATGCAAAGAACCAAAGTAAAAATGCCAAATGAATCTGGACTAAAGCATGACATCCCCACGCCGCCTTTAGCTACCCCTCTAGACTACTCCTCAAGCACGTCCCTACCCCTCCAATGGAAGTGTTGCTCAACCTGGTGCAGTAAAGGGGCAGAGCTTGGAGAGCACGACTGGTCTGTAGGTGTCGAGGTTGCTTGCGGATGCTCGAATGCCCTCCTTCATCGGCAGTAATCACTGACATGCCAAGTACTCCGCTACAGTATAGGTATCATGCATTCCCCCCAAAACTGCGCCTCAGGGGAAGGTTGCAACACGCTGGGTAGAGCTCCTCGTCGATGAGTCCGAACAATATCTAACTTGCGAACAATGCCTCATCATCGTACACAGCGCCGAATCATGGCGCAATGACTATAGTGTAGGTCGGCGTGCCATCCTTCGGTCGCATCTACGAATCTGACTATTACTGACGAGTGAATGTAGCTGATACTCCATCCGTCACGATCATCTCGCGTAACATGGCTCACGCAGAGAGCCACAACGAGCCACAGACGAGGAAACCTCGAGTTTTGGATGGAATCCGGATCGCGCCCTCAACCTTTCGGCACTTCAGACATAATGACGAGTGTGTCGCAGCTTTCAGAGGCTCGATATAGTAAACTGTACATCTTGAGAACTAGATACCGAGTAACTAATGCAAAAGGGTCGACAGACGGTGCAGGAACTGTATATCCCTTATTCTGACGCCTTGAGATTGTCTCTAGAGCATATTTGACAATCTCACCCTCCAATCTTCTCTAAACCCCTTCTCAACAATGGCTTGCCTGTGAATTCTGTCAGGATCTAGTAGCGGGGTTTGCGAGTCTATAGACGCACCATGAGTCAGATTCGCTCCAATTTGGGCAAGCCTTCGTAGATATACAGCGACCTTGCCTCTGAGACCGGTCAGTATCGAGAAGTTGCAAAGTTGTTAGTGCCCCGGTCACTCACAATCATTGTCAATCTACAGGCCAAGGTCATTGAGGAGATCTACGACACCGTCAAGGACTTCGTCGATGTCCGCCCCGAGCCCGCCATCTGCGGCTGAGCTTTTGGAAGCCGGGAGGGCAGTGGCCACTGCCGCGAAGAGCAAGGCTGCGATTGCGATGGAGTAGAGCTTGGAGAACATGGCTGTGTTCTAGTAGGTGTCGGCGATGAGGTCAGGTTGCCAGGGCAGCTTGCTGAAGAAACTTGGACACATTTTGGTGCGTCCTTTATGCAAGTGGTCTTTGGCACCATGCATGCTCATTCCACTACAGTGCAGGCGTTTTGCCGTTGTATTATCCCAAGTCCCGGAGAGTGGCAAGGCATAGAATTCACAACCTGCATACCACTCCACTCAGCTGGCGTCGAACCGAGCCTCGATATATATATATCCTTCCGGAAGTTAATATCCTCCCAATTCCTACATACGGCCTGAGTCAGCGAGGTGCAACCTGGCCCTGCGCCTGATCTAGGTCAGTGTTTTCCCGACGTCTTATTTTTTTCCATGCCCCTGGTAACTTTCTAAGCAGCTTTCCGCTATCATCAGGTGCTTCAGGGAGCCCGTCCTCGTTGATCGGAACTTTTGGTTAGTTGATTGACCTTGCGAGCATGCCGCGATTGCCACATGCCAGACTGGTAGGTATGGTCCATGCCGCGAACGGACGACGGTCACTTTTCTTGTCACCACAACCGCACATCATAATGACCTCTCACGGCCCCTGCTGCTTTTATATAAATAGGCGTGCCATGCTTCGGCCTGCCTTCTAGTGAAGGCCTCTATTTCTGGCGAAATGGTACGCCTTTATCCGCGTGCTCCCTGACTCAACTCGATCATGTCGCAAATATCCATAGAAAAGGTTCAGAAAACCGCTCGCCATCGAGCGACATGACTTGCAATTGTTCCGCCACCTAACGCCGCAGCTATCTTAGCGAGCAGACAGAAATACTGTAGGCCAATAAACTTCATGTTGACATGTCCGATGGGCTGACTACTTACCGAGTATGCAAGGAAACCGAAATAGACGATATCCCGGGACCACGGAACCGTAGCAGTTCAAACGTCTGCCAAATGTTTCTAGGAAAAGCTCTCGTCCTCAACTCGGCCGAACCCCTGCTAAACCTCATGTACACTTCGACACTCACCCACGACTCCACCCATGAAGCCTTGAGGGCGCTGCTGGGCATGGCTCTTGGGAATGCTGGTCAGCAGGCTGGTCATTGTCCCCACGGCTTCCCGTCCGACACTGAGTTCACCATCTCCGAGCCCCCGACGAAGAAGTTTACACCGCGGTCTAATCCGTGTTCCAACGTTCTTTTTCCCTCTGTAAATTCATGAAGTCCAGTGAGGATCCGTCGTCGTATTCGCCGTCCATGAGAGACTTTAGAACGGCACGGGAAGAGGATGCCAACCTACGTCAAGCTTCATGGCATCGTGAACTTCTTATGTCGGACACCTCTCACCTTTTCCACAGCAGGATCCGGTGTAAGCTAGAACGTACGATGGGGCAGCCGTAGTCTCGCATGAGCGCTCGACGGTAGCTGTGAATGCGGGTCGTCAAGGACGCAGCCTAAGATGATAGAGAATATACCGTGCGTTGCCTCCAGTCGCGTTCGACTGTTTGGCTCTTCGAATACAGAGGAAAATCTACAGAGACTAAGACGGTGGCGTGGGTGATCACAAAGAGAACGAAGTTCAGTTCGAGACGGCCGAGGGCCGACGTGCTGCTGTGTCTGCGAACTTGTAGTTTGTATCGAAGCCTGAATAGAATAGCGAATGCGTTACCGGTTACGACGCCAAAGTCTAATAACTTGAAAGGTCATCTGAGAACAGAAGGGATTACTGCAGAAATGGGCTAAAAGACCTAGGCATGACTTTCTTAGTACGAACCACATCGGGTGGTTGGGCGCTAGCTGAACCACATTGAACTTTCGAATCTCCCAACGCTGCAGGCGGGAGCAATGTGGCACAACGTCAGAGAACAAGCGACCCCCGGGGCCCTCTCAAACCAGAGGAGCCTCAGAATCTTACTAGGGATGCACGAGGAACCATCATGGCGGCCGTGGTTCTGTCGAGTTCTCGATGCGGGCAGGGGTACAATCTGAATCAGCACTGCCCTGTCCGCATATAGCCCCGCAGAACGCGGGAGATGTAACCGCGAGCGGGGTAAATGCATTGGAGCAAGGTTTGCCATCTCGAGAACTCACGACTTCTGCGGGATGACGGCATTAATTGAATGGCCCACTTCTCTTCGGTCTCTGCATCAATATTGCCCAGTAGCGGGCCCCGCGCAGACGAGGCGATGCTGGTGTGAGCTAGCTGCAGCGTTTCGCGATCGCCTTCGAATTCACTCACAATTTACGGTCGTCTTGCAGGACAATGCAGGCCGGCTCTGTGAGCATTCACATTGCTCCAAGCGACGATGTCACATTTACTGATACTATTTGCCGTGGGCGTATGTGCATGCGCAGGTAAACCTGACTATCTCGATATAACTCGTTCGCAGTGATCGACATCCTCCAAAACAAAGTTTTAGGACGGAGCGGGGCCCCTGGAATTATTACAAATACCTTGGAGTCAGTACTTACTGAAACGCGATCCTGATACCTGTAAGCTTCGTCAGGCTCATCTCGATCCACAGTAGCTTCGAAAAATACCAGCCGCCACCTCCATGGTCCGTTTTCGTTCACGGCCTAGCCCCCTTCCCCTTTGTGAAAACGAATTTTCTGACAGCCCGCGAAGATTGCAGGAATTGGAGCCCCAGACCTCAAAATCTCAAGGTCGGCGACTGAGACGATTGGAAGGCTCGACCCCATTTATGTCGACTTGGGGGGCAAAGCCACTGAGCCGGTAGTCCAGTACGGGTGAGCATACTATGAACTAGGTTATCTTGGCGTGCATCTTATCAGCACTTGCATGCGAATGGCCAGTACTCGTTATGACTAGCTCTCGTCCGGTGGTCGACCGTATGTATCCCATGACGAGGAGCGGCCTGGAGCTTCGATTCTATCGTCATGGCAAGCCAACAGTGGACGGAAGAGGCGTCCACATGTGATCGGGATTGGAGGTCGTGTAAGTTCTCTTTCACGTCATCTGAGGAGCCCAAGACGTCCACAATGGAACAGAAATCAGAACGGAGATGAAGCATAAAGAATCGGACTACATCATGCATGGCCATGGCCGTCGGGCTCCAGGCAAACTCGGGCTTACCGCAAGCTTTTCGGATCCCTGCTTGGAATTGATAAGACGACATGCTTGCTTGACTGACGACCTGCGCACGATGGTGCTGCGTTCATAAACCGGTGCGTGCCAGTCCGCACCGACGTCTGGGCTGCTTCTAGGGGACGTAAAGTCGAAGTAGACGGGGTTCCGGGGTGAGACCGAGATGAACTGTCTGTGCGGATGGTCGCTGCGCCAGGATGAGTTGGGGGGAGGGGGGCGTTTCTCGACCTATTAGAAGAACATGGGGACACCCATGGGGCCTGATGCAAAGAGGGGGAGGAGGAGAGACGACCGCTTCGAGAATGATCATGACCAGATTGGGAGCTGGGAAAGCGACAAGGGAACGCCCAAGCAGGCAAATTGGCGAGTGAGAGGCATGTGATTCATATTTCGGTCGAGGAAGGATCGCCTGCTTCTCGCCTCTCGCCTCCTGGGACCGCGTCTGTGGTCCCTGTCTTCGCAGTCTCGCGCTGTACAGCCTGGGCCTCTCTGCTGAAGACGCTGTGTTTGGGAGGCAGATGACCGACCATCCCCGCCCCGGACAAAGCCCGCGCGCGGACGTCCGAAGATAGAAAACCGCACACGTCCGATGGCTCCCCCTCCATAACCCGCATTGCGTAATGTCCTCACTTTTACTCTTTGACCCGTCTCGTTTCTCCTTTTTCTCCTCCCTCGACATCCCTCCTCCGACCCCCATGGCCCTCAACACCACCACAAACGCTCTCCTGGCTGCCCATGCTTTTTGGGGCCCCGTCACCGCCACCCTCGACTGGTGCGAGGTCAGTCCCGTTCCGCTTTTCCCCCGCCAAGCCCCCTCGGCTATTCGTCCCGTTTCCCCCGTCGGCCCATAGTGTTGACTCTCCGTCCTCCCACACTCCTCCGCTCCCAGGTCAATTACCAGTTCTCGCGCTACATTGCAGAGGTCGCGAACAGCTTCTCCAACCTTTTCACCATCGGACTCGCCGTCTATGGAGCCGCACAGTCGGTCACTGAGAACCTTCCGCCAAGATATCTTGTGGGCTATGCCGTACGTCATTCTCGCTTCTCAATCTCATCCTTGCGTTTACGCGTCCGCTACTGTACGCAGGGCTTCGCCCTGGTCGGATTAGGAAGTTTTATCTTCCATGCCACCCTCCTTTTCGAAGCGCAGCTCATGGATGAGCTCCCCATGGTCTACGTCGCGAGCTACTGCTGTGCCATTCTCTTCGACACAACCCACGGTTTCGATTTGCGCAAGTCGAATGCGTCGCAATTGGGTCTTATCTTCACCGTGTTCAATGTGTTGTTCACCTGGTCATAGTGCGTCCTTCTTCTCCCCTTTTCAACTAAATTATGAGACCATAACGTGCGGGGCCAGCTATATCTCGCGCAATCCCGTCTACCATCAAGTCGTTTTCGCGATATTGATGTTTACCACCACATTCCGCACCGTATACCTCCTCCGTAACGGCGAGGTCTCGGCGCGCTTGCCTCAGGAGCAGCGCTCTACAATCGCCCGTCTCTTCTCTTCGGGGGCAGCAACGTTTGCGTTCGGGTTCCTGATCTGGAATTTGGACAACGTCTTCTGTTCCAATATTACACGCTTGAAGCAGACCGTCGGCTGGCCTGCTGCATTCCTTCTTGAGGGTGAGCCAGACTGCGATCCTTTTGTGGGAGCCGCTGCTGATATATGGCATCAAGGTCACTCTTGGTGGCACATCCTGACGGTTCGTTGCCTTCCCGTCAAGTTGAGCTTGTCAGAGATTGACGTGTTTTCCAGGCAACGGGGACCTACTTGATGCTGATAGGCAATACTTGTGAGTCTGACCCCGGTCTCTTGTTCTCGTTGTTTGTTTTGCTGAACCTGATTTTTTAGATCTGTGAGTCTCATCTCCAAAAGTATGACTACCATTCCTAACGAATTTGCAGCACCTTGTGCATCAAGGACGACCACAACAACTACACTGTTACGAAGAAATTAGGAATCCCACGCATACAGCGTGTTCAGAAGATCAAAGCGCAGTGATTCTACACTGGAGCGTCCCCCTCTCACGATCCCTATCCTATTTAGACCTCATTCTCCCTGTGCATCTCCGAGCTCATGACCATCACGTCCCCCAAACCCATCCTATCTATCATTCGGATTTAGAAGTCACTCCCTTTAACCACGGTTGATATCGAGGACTCTGGTGGGCACATATCGCGGTGCATATGAGCATCTGTTGTATAGATTGTAGTTATGTCGAATACATTCCGTCTTTTGCTAGACGTAAACTTTCGGTGGCCTGGACGGGTTTGATGCAGGCGCCCAATCCTTGTGGTGACAACGATAACGTGACGAGGCGCGTAACGGAGAGTCGCGTTTGTGGCACGCAACTTACCATGCGACCACGATCGTCGCTGCTTCTCTTCTTGCGCCCACTCGCCGACACTCGCCGACACACCCACAGGCCGAGGGAGGATGCGTAGGTCATGTAAGCCTGTCTTTCTATGTGCATCAACGAGTGGCTGAATGTCATCCAGCTGAATCCCCAGAACCTGGGAGCGCCCATAAACGACAGCGACTATCTTCCCCCACATACGACGAATTCTTCCCCATCACGCAGGAAGACATGCATGCATTCGAAGAAATCGACAAACAGCTATCGCAACGCGCTCATTCTGGTTCCTCTAAAGCGCGATACTTGCCAACAGGAGAGCCCACGGCAATGGATCCGGACGCCGTCGGTGAGGATGCATTTATAGAGGATGGGCATGGCATAAGGACACAAGGTGCGCGCGTATACCACATTTCGAGAGTTTCGCGTGACAGGTGAACGTCAGATTGGTCGTCCTCTCCTCCACACAATCCCACAACCGCTCAGGAGCGCGCTGCAGAAGACGCGTTTTTCAGTGGGGCTGGCGGTGGCCGCGGCTTCATGTCTGCTGCAGCGCTCCCGCCCCAGACTTATGTCGATATCACATCCACACCGGTTTCCGGATTCACTGCAGCCTCCGCCATTACCATAGTCCCCAAACCGGCGAAACTGCGCGCGTCGGGCAGCTTCACATCCAGTCTACCTGACACGTCCGGTACCCGTTCGGACCTCACTGCACCCGACTCAACCACATCTACGTCAACCACGTTGCGTGGCTTTGGCCCTGCTTCCGCTCTTCCTGCACGCCTAGAAGACCCTTACGCCGATGACGATGGCCCATCGACCCCACCACCCCCACCACAGGACTACGACTCCTGGTTTGATTCTGACGCATCCGCGCTGCCACCTGACGCCTTCGCGTTCAAGACGGCGCGTACAGTCATGGACCCATCCAAGACTGGAGGAGGTTCCGCAAGCCAAGCGCCCCACTTCGTCGGTTTCACATCTGCTTCAGGACTTGCACAATCGCTGAGTTTCACAGAAAGCAAATCGGGCGAGATCTCGCTTGATGCAGCTTCGGCCGGGCCATTCACGGACGGTTTCACGTCTGCAGCGTCGATGGGGTTCAGTTCTGTCGCGAAGTTGAATGGAGGGAAGAGCTCGTGGTCGGCGCCATCCGCCGAGGCGCTCGCACGCGCGGCACAGAAGATGAAACAGTGGGAGGACGACTTTGCGCGCGAAGACACGTCGGAGAGCGCGACTGCGGCTAAGCAGGACATCGAGAACGTGCAGGCAGGGCCGTCCTCGTCCTCGTCTGCGCCGCGGGCTGCCGCAGCACCGTCGTTCCAGACACCACTCCGCCCCGCGCTGCGTCCCATGGAGAACAGCCCCGCGCAGCTCCCCGATACCCCGCTGGCATCGAAGAACCCGACACATTACACCAACATCGGCGGCGGCGTGCAGATGAAGAACAAGCCGTTCAAATCTCCCCTTGTCAAGAAACAGGGTTTCGTCCCCGCTGCGCCTGAGGCACGCCCCGGCTCCTCGCTGAATCCTGCGAACGCAGCGTCGGGCTCCAAGCTCCCTGCGGTCTTCACGTTCGGATCGGCGAGCACAAACCCGACGGCTGTGCCCGCGACCCCTGCGCGCGCAGTGCCCATGGCGGGATCGTCAACTGTCAGCTTGTCGCCTGGGAAGGGCAGGAGTCTAGGCATGACGCCGCGCAGGATGCCGGGAGGCAGCGCGAAGTCTGCTGGGAAGGCGAAGTTCGCGACGCCGTTCAAGCCGGGGATGGGCCCTGGGGGGACCGGGAGATCGCAGCTTGAGGCGAGGATGAAGGTTGAAGCGGCGACACAGATTCCTGCTAGGGTCGGTTGGCGAGGTGCTGGTACGCCGGGACCGTCGGCTTCTGGGAAGGGGAAGGCGGTGGCGAGGAAGGAGTACAAGTTCTTTGACTTGAGTTAGTTTTTGTTCTCGTTTCGTGTTTCTTTTTCTCGTTTCATGTATGCGCGGAGCTGACGATGGTAGCGGCTCAGATCCACGCCCAGACAGGAAGACTCTAGCATCGTCGGGATTAAGACCTCAGTCCTATACCCAGGATGAACTGGAAAATATGGGCCTGTGAGTTGGATTCTCTTTGCTTGTATGCGGATGCACCTCACCCTTTGTACTCAGTGATCTCCGAGAACTTCGACAGATCAACCCAACCACCGCAATCTGTTACTCGTTCCACTCCGCAGATCCAGCACAAGGTACACCAGAGCCTCTGCACCTTGGACCCGAAGCCGCGTATGCGCAGTTGAGGGGACTCGGCTGCACGCTCGCAACACAACAGTGGGTGACGAATCACTACGGCCTTATCCTCTGGAAGCTGGCAGGCATGGTCTGCCTGGAGCCGGAGCGGGAGCCAGATCCGGAGACGAAGCGGTGGTGTTGGCCTGAGGTCATGCGGCAGTTGTGCTACAGGTTAGTAGCAAGCAGGTATTTTTGCGTAACAGGCATGAAGTTTATCTGACTGTTTGGTTGATGCAGGTACGAACGCGAGCTCAACGGCGGCTCTCGCCCGGCGTTGCGGATGATTTCGACCGAGGACGCGCCTGCGGCATGTCCGATGGTCCTATGCGTGTCCAGCATCGTTGTGTGGGCTCCCGCTGTGGTAGATGGGGAAGGAAGACCGGTCGACCCGCATCCCGAATTGGAAGTCACCGACGGCTGGTACCGACTGCGTGCCAGAGTGGACCGGCCGTTGGCCAGGGCCGTTCGGCGTGGCCTTATAGGCATCGGTACGAAGCTAGCTGTGTCTGGCGCGAAGGTAGGCATGCCATTGATAGATAGCATATAGCGAACGTGGCTGACGTCCTCCTAGCTCGACGGAGACCGCAAAGAGCCATGTGAGATTCTAGAAGCCTACGACAACACGTACCTCGATCTCTCCGGCAACTCAACCCACCTAGCTCCGTGGCATGCGAAGCTCGGATTCGTTAAAGATCCTTTCATTGCGACGCTGGATAGTCTGACACCTGACGGAGGCAGAGTACCTGCTATGGATCTTATTATTGCGAAGGTAGCATCGAATGCTCCAACTGTCAAATACGAGCCATAACTTACGATTCGCAGACATACCCTGTAGCTTACCTGGAATTTGTCAAGAACGAGGATGGGACTACGACGAAACTGGGACCGCGTAATGAGAAAGAGGAGCTGAAGGCGCAAGACCAGTGGATGGTACGTACTCCTACTATTCTCAGTTGCAGCCCTACTGACGCGTCTCCAGACAAGGCGGGACCTGGAGGTGGTTAAGATCCGCGCGAACCTCGAGCGACAGATCCAGACCCTCGAAAAAACGTCTGAGCGGTTACTTGGAGTCGCAGGGCCTCGGTTTGAGGATAAGGTTAAACGGGATGGTGAGTTCCTTCCTTCCTTCCTTTGGTTTCAGCTCGCTTAGCCGGGCACGGCAACTTACAACGAACGACAGGCCCTATTCCGTCCTACATCGAGGACTTGTATGCCGAGATGACGGATGAGTTGACGAAACCGGTCCAGGTCTTCGATCACCTCAGCTACATGGACGGTGGTTATCTGTACATTTATACTCTCGATCAAATCGCACTGGCCCAGGAACGACTGAACGATGACATTGAGCGGGAGCTCCAGGTACGTTTTGTGCATCCCCTCGCTTGCACCGTATTGCTCACAGGAGCCTTGATAGCACGTCTGTCCACCGCGTAATGTACGAGACTTCCGTGTCGTCGTCGCCAAGGATGCGCGATGGCGAAGCAAAGAGCCGATGCGTTCGGTGCAGATTACTCTATGGGACCCCATGCGCATGGTGTTCAGCGAGGCCGGCTCCCCGGGCGACATTCGAGAGGGACAGCGGTTCCTGGTCACCAACCTAGAGGTCAATCAGCCGAATGCGTGGATGGATCCTGGTCCGGAGGCAATGGTATACCTGGTGTCCAAGAGAGCGGCGAGGTGGACGAATATCAGGTCGAGGAAGTGCTGAATCTGGATGTCGATGTTGTATGCTTTTTGACGCAGGATATCATCTTCTCAGAACACGCCGTAACGGCGGGGGGGGGGCAACGGTTTCGTCATAGGAGCACTGGAAGGATGACCACGGATCCGACAATATAGCGTGCCAATATCTGAACACATCCAACAATACGAAGTCCCCAGATAATACGGAGACCACGATAACCACCTGAAAAACAGCTTACAAGCCCTGCACCTGTTCCTCGAGCCAGTTCCACAGTCTCTCTCCGACAACCGGATCGTAGGCCTCCGGCCTGCATTTCCCTGGACGGGCCCAAGGGATGAGGAACTAGGGAGGAAATTATTAGATGAAAATAGCAGGCGTTGCGGATTGTACGCACTTCGCCGTTGTAGTTCAACGCTCCGGGCATCGTGCCTGCCCACAGCTGGGTGAGCGTGCCGTATGGCGTCTCGTATAAGATCAACCAGTTCTGTTACGCGTAGTCATAAGATGTGCGATGGCCCACGAGATGTCAGAGGGAACAACTTAAACTTGAACTCACTGCTATCTTCCGCACGATAGACGGCAGGTTGCGTTGGAGGTCGCTCTGGATGTTTCCTGTGCTCGTCATGAGAAGGGACTCGAAAGGAGCGTGTTGGAAGCAAACCGGGGTTCACCGAGATTGAGATAATCCCTTCCTGTCCATAGCGCTTCGCAGTTTCGTGAGCCACAACCGCGTTCGCCTGGAAGTCACCATGTAGTTTGAGGTTATATATATGGAGAAGAATAGAATGGCGAATCCGAACGCGCACCAGCTTGCTTTGGTTATACATGGTGCGAGTCGACTTCTGCCTCCGTGCGGGGCCATCCTTGAATGTATCCCAGTACAGCGGGTTGAGGTATGCCGCAGCCGAAGAGGTCGTTATGATACGGGCGTGATGATCTGGTGAGGACTCCTTGCCCGCGAGTAGTGCAGGAAGAAGGAGCTTGGTGAAGTAGTAATGGCCTAGTAGCGTGAATTTTAGTCGAAGCCGAATACCTGGCATGGACGTGGGGTCTCACCTATCACATTCGTGCCGAACTGCAAGTCGTAACCGTCCGCGGTGACTTCATCCATAGGAGGGAACATGACTCCGCTAGAAAAAGAAGCGATATCAGCGGATGTGGGTGCCAGCAGGCAGATTTGAAGCCTACGCATTGTTGAACAGAATGTGAAGCTCGTGCTCCTTGCTAACAAGACGCGAACGATATTTCTGTCAGAGCCACATATGATGTCGCAGTACCCATAAGAAACCGAACCTGAGGAATTCTTCCGCCGCATTCTTCACAGAGGCCAAGTTGGCGAGGTCGAGCTCCAGGAACAGAGCCACTTTTCCAGTCACCGCCTTGAGGCTGGCAATCGCAACCCGCGCCTTCGCGGCACTGCGGGCAGCCAGATACACCTTGGCATTGCGCCGTAGGAGTGCCCTGATGGTCTCCTTTCCTATCCCCGTATTTCCGCCTGAAGTCCAATTATGAGCCCCTGAGGATCTCGCCAACGGAGTGCATGAGTTCGAAGAGACCGGCGACTGACCAGTAACGATCACCACTCGACCCGTCAGGTCGGGGATTTGGTGGGGGCTGAAGCAAGGCTTGGGGGGAAAGGCCTGAGAGAGAAGTGCGTATGCCGGGTTGAAGAAAGATAGTAGAGCACCCATGGTCCTTGGGAAACACGAGTAGGGAAGGCCCCTCCACTAGTCACAGTACTCTAGCGTTGAACGTCGAAGTCGAAGCGGCACTAGCGAACGGAGACTGCCCGCCGTCCAGCTGTGTTGACTTGTGCTTCGTGTGGAAGAAACTGCGACCCGTTTTGATGACCGTGCCGGGAGAATGTCTTATACTTATAGTGGTCACTGTTAGACCGAGGGGTTCGGAGGCCGATAAAGCTTTAATTTGACTCCTAACAGCTGTTTGCATACATCCAAGTCAACCAGGACAGAGCTGGAATCAAATTTTAAATGTTGAACTAAACGGCGTGCGCAGATCACTTGGATCAATTGTGTGCCCATCGTTGAGAGAAACGTGAGCTATTACTGGCCTGAGGGTATGCATGAAGTAAGGTATCGGACCTATACGCTTACTAACTACATTGTAAGGCTCCATACTACTACTTAGTGCAGCAGGAACAGCGGCACTGAATAGTACCCGTTACGATGCGTGGTCGTTGAGATATATTTTCCTTCACGACGCTTAGAAATACTTCTACGAATCCTTGGCACAGTGGTAGCGCGTGAGATTCCAGCTTGGAGGATCCTCAAGGTCGTCCGTTTAATCCAGGCAGGGTTCAGTAATCATTCATATTTTGCTCTAACACCCTCCGTGATCTGTCGAGGTCGGTTTCGACAGTGTGTGCGCCTACAGACTGTCACTGTCTGTCAACAGTCGTTCGAAAGGAGTGAATGGCGACAACGTGTGCAGGAACTCTAAAGGAACGGAACACGGTCGACCTGCAATTGCATTTACTATGGTTGTCCATCGCGAACGCGCCTGTACAACCCCACGATGATGTCGTTCGCGGTCAGAGTTACTATACTAGAATAAAGAAGGAGATTAAATTGTATATTCGGAAACACGGAGAGGTGGACGAACTTACGTATGCGGTACTATTCGGAGGAAGTGTGCCGTAGAACCTGCAATGAAAACATCATTACATATGTGCGCTGCGCACGAAACCTCAGACCATTGTACCTTTATACCAGCCGAGAGGTCCTTCCGCCTTGAAGGTCTTCCAAAGGCAGTCCAGCGGGTTCTTGTAAAGCGCACCGATGTGCCGGCCGTCGGGCGTTTGTATGGTAGGTTGATTATACATCCGGGTAAGTACGGTATCCGTGGGCTGCATCATTGTAAGCTGTCGTGCCCGTCAGAGAATGTCTATGGGTGCCAAGGGGGAGGAATGCACGTACGACACACAGCCCGGAAACTGAGCTGCTCGCGAGGAAGGTCCAAAGGCTGTCTCCGCGGCTAATGCCACGGCTAATAAGCTGGTTTTTCGTCCAGTTATACGTGGGTAGTTGGACCTGTCACACGAGGTAGGCCAGATGGTGTAAGGTTAGTGAATCGCTTTCGCAGGTAAACCCGCACTTACAGAGGAACCCATCGCGGTGCGTAGGGCTGCAGCGTCGATGCCTCTTACGAGGCCATGAAACTTCTCTACCCTCCATATGCTCTTGAGTGCATCCCAGGAACTCTTGTAATAGTGTTGGGCTCCGACGGGGAGTACTGGGGAGTACGCCTACAATGTGCGGTTGTGTGATCAGTGAATGTGCAAGGGGGCACGAGGGCACCGTGCGTGGGAACCTGACCTGCATCCGCGCCTTGATCAAGAAGAAAGGGTTCCCGACAGAAGCTGCACAGCCAGGGGTTTAGGGAAGAACCCAACAGAGAACGTCTGTGCGAGAACATACCTCCAATGATACCACTCGCCGCACCTGACATTATGGAAGTGATGGGGATTTGGTCGGTGGGCTTCGCGCCGATCAAACTGTTAATGTTTCTCCGAATTGGTTCGTAGAAACCTGGAGCACAGGGCGGAGCTAAGGGCTACATAGAGAAGTTGAGCAGGACCAACTCACCTAGACGCGACCCATTCATGAGGATCTGGGTGCAATGAGAACGCATGCCCAGGACAGCAGGACACAAGTGAACTTACCTGGTATATGTACTTTAAAATGTAAGGGACTGCTGCCTTGAACGGGATAGGATTGCACTCACTGCAGGACCAAGACCTCTCTGGACGCCGCGAATGCCTTCATTCCGCCATGTCTTCGCGATGACATCCAACGCATTTTTGTACACCTTTGCTGCGCCCTTCTTGGCGAGCTCGCCTTGGAGCTGCATGCGTGTCTTCGCGACCTCCGCAGGGTTCGAGACCGTCACCTAAGATTCAGAAAGACGCGTGACGGACTGGTTCAGCACGCCAGAGGGGGGACTCGGACGTACGGCAACGCAGGCGGCGGTCCCGCCGCAGATGAAGCCCTCCACGCTGGATAGCGGCTTACTTGCAGGCGCAGGCACAGGTGCACTCATGGTGGTGTAGCGGTGAGGGATAGGAGAAGGAGGGGGGAAGTCTGAGGAAGTGGGTTGACAAGCATGAGTTGAGCCGCCAGGTTTATGGCGTCTCTAATTCGGAAAAGTGAGACAATCCCGATCCGGCCGGCCGCACGTTAGAGGGCTGATTCTGCAGATGATCGGAGTGTTTGAGCAGATATTCGGAATGGTTGAGCAGATATTCGGAATGGTTGAGCAGATATTCGGAGTGGTTGAGTCGGTGTTCGGAATGGTTGAATAGGAATTCGGAGCGGTGGAAGTGGTTATTCGGAGTGGTAGTACTACTTCGCCGCGATGCGCGTGCAAAGGCCGAGCCATGCAGGCGGCGGGCGCCTCCCGACTCGTCCTCGTCATCCCAACGCTACGCCCAAGGACATGCCATACGGCAGGCATGTAGTCGCCGTCCTCGCCGTCCTTGGCCTTGTTGCCCCCGTGTTCCGCCGCCTCCTTCTTTCCCCGCTTGCTCTCGTCCTCCTGTGTCCCTTCTTCGTTCTCTTTCTCATCTTCGCCTTTCTCGCCTTCAATGTCGTCCTAGGCTATCTACTGGATTCCATACGACCTGCCCCCCACAACGCCCTCGCGACTGCTGCACGGCCTCTCGCGTTCTCCACTCCAGCAGCATGGCAGGCCGTCCTCACTCGCTCCCAATGGTCCCACAAGGCGCCCCAAACACTACCGCCTCTATACCCCGACGACCCCGTGGTGTCTGCTGCTGTCAACGATATCCTAATAATGATTGTTCGGGACTTTGTGTTGGTATGGTACAAGGACATCTCTTCATCCCCTTCCTTCCCCACCGCCGTCTCTTCCACTCTCCACAGCTCCATGGACCGCCTCCTTACTAGAGCCATGACCTTGGATCTCTCCGCTCTCGTGGTCAAACGCATCCTTCCAAAGGTCACTGCACACATCGAACAGTTCCGTCAGTCTGAAGTCGCCTTACGTGGAGCCGGCCTGGAGCGCAAGTTGACTCAGTCTGAGGAGTTGGATCTCTTGCTTGCCAGTCGCTATGCAGCGCGTGGAGAGGGGAAGCTGCACTCGGCGGTCGAGAACCTCTCCTCTACATTCACCAAGCAGTCCGAGGAGAGCCATCTACGGGAATTGGTCGACAGAGCATTGCCCTCTATTCTCCCGGAGAAGGAGGCCAACAGTCCTGCCGTCAAGATTGTCGTCCGCGAGATAGTTGCATGCACGGTCCTGTACCCTATCATGGAAATGCTATCAGACCCCGACTTTTGGAACCGCATGATTGACCAAGTTGTGAGTGACCATGGTGTGTGCTTCTCTCTCCGTCTTCTGACTGGATCCAGGCGGGAGCGGCGATTCGTCAACAGTATGTCAACATGAGTGCTGTCTGAATACGTGCTTAGCCTTCATCTGTTGTCCTACAGGCGATTGATTTCGAAAGTTCGAAACATTTTGGAGGCCCAGCTACCACGACCACAGGCCCCTCTGTCTGAAGCACCTCAGTCTACCACAGAGAAGATTACGATGCGTACTGACCCCAAGCATTTCGAGTCATTCCTCCGGAGTATCAGTCGCACTTCGTCTCTGTTGGATGCTAGAAGGTTGCGGAATGACATCATGGGGGAGATCAGGCGGACACGAACTTTGTTAGGCGAGCAATTGACTTCACACCATTGAAAGGGACTCCGGAATTGACCAGTCCTGCAGCCAACAATGCTAACTCTGACTGGATCAACGGAGAGAAGACGGAGAACATTGTCGCGTTTCTCGATCGACTCTATACGGCCAAACGAAATGTCGAGAAGCGCATTGCAGCATTGGGAGGCGAAGCAGACTCCGTCAGTCTTCCATCTCCCGCACCTGGCAGGCACTGATTCCCGGGTCCTTACAGCGACAGACTATTTATCAAGAGGCGACGGATACACTCAGTCTTACCCTGAGAGACACTCTGACCAACCCCAGCTCGCTCTCGTACCTCATGGAGTTCATGGACCGACGGCATCGTTCACTACTCGTACAGTTCTGGCTGACCGTGGAGAGCTTTAAGAACCCGCTCGAGTCTGTCGACACCGACGGGTCGGAGGACGAAGATGAGCCCCTCCTCGACCCCGGCCAGTCCGCGACGCTGAAAGAAGACATCTCGCTCATCAACGAGCTCTACTTCTCCAGCCCGGTACCCGACCCGGTGCTGAGCGCGGTCGCGAAGAAGCACGTCGACACGATCCGCTCGTTCGGGCAGGACGCGGCGACGTCGACGCCCGCGTCCGAGCGGCGCGTGCGCCGCAGCGTCATGCTCGCGCAGCGTCAGGTCGAGCGCGAAATGGAGCAGGACTTCGACGACTTCCAGCGCTCGGAGCTCTGGTTCCGCGTCGTCGCAGACCTCGAGGCGAACGGCCGCCGCGTCGCGCCAGCGGACGACGCCCCGCTGCACTCGGGGAGCCGCTCGCCGTTCGCGACGCGTAAGGAGATCGACGGGCTGCCGGCTGCTGCCAGGCATGCGCTCAAGCCTCCCTTAGCACGCTCGGAGTCGTTGCCCGTTTTCGGGATCTCCGCGCGCCAGGGACATTCGGCGCTCTCACCGCTTCCTACGCCGTCGTCATCGCGTCCTGCAGTGTCTAACCTTCAAGTACTCATGACACCTATCGACGAACAAAATGGGACGGCAACTGCGTCTCGCGCACCGCTCTTCAACGACCCTGAGGACGCGGAGCAGCAGGCCCAGTCGCAGAGGATGGATGCCATCCAGGCAGCGTTGACGGACATCATTGCTCTCGACAAGCAGCAGTCGCGTGGCGGCGCGTCCTCGGACACCTTGAGCATCCAAGACTCCACCATGTCGAGCGGCAAGCGTCTTGCTCGCGAGAGACGGCGGATGTTCGACGACGACATCGAGGAAGAGGACGAAGGCGAGGACGAGGACGCGGAGGATTCTGGCCCAGTAGTGCGGGGTAGGCTGCGCGAGTCTGACGGGGACGAGCAGGACAACAATGCGGCGCACGGGTCGTTCCAGCTCGCGGGCCCAGGAGACCTGCAGCTGGCGCAGGAGATCGAGCGGCTCACGGGGAAGGTGGCGAAGCTGCAGACGCAGGACGGGATGCTGGACACTCTGATCAAGAAGGCGGAGCTGACGGGGGACGCGCAGGAGCTGCGGCTGCTGCGGCGCTCCAAGAGCCAGCTGACGCGCGAGCTCCGCGAGCTGCGGTTTCAGAAGAGCCAGTACGAGCAGCAGGAGAGCGCGAACCGCCTGCTAAGCGACCGCACGCGCGTCGCGATCGTCGACTCGACCGTTGGGGAGGAGGAGGGGCGGCAGGTCGTGAGGTACCTTGTCGAGGTGCAGCAGCTGGCGCAGGACGGGAGCTTTGCGTCGGGGTGGGTCGTTGCGAGGAGGTACAACGAGTTCTTCAATATGCATAATAAGTTGAGGGACAAATACCTGCTCGTACGCAACTTGGATTTCCCCGGAAAGAGGCTCGTCACGGCGCTTTCGGGAAGCTTTGTGGACAGTCGAAGGGTAGCCTTGGAAAAGTACTTGCAGGTGTGTTTGGTCTATTTGTCTATTGGATATGGTACTGACATCCTACTAGAGCTTGATCGCCATTGCTGCCGTCTGCGAGAGCGAGGAGCTCAGAGCATTCCTGTCTCGGGACTCGCCTTTCATGGCGGCCGAACCTCCGGCCCCCACCAAGGCCGCTGCACTCTCCGCTTTCCCAGGGCACGGTCTGGTGAAGACAATGTACCAGTCCGTCGCCGAGAGCATTGACGACATGTTCTTCGGGCCGTCCATGCTCGACGTCATCATTCAGCGGCTTACCACCCAGGCCGCGGAGTTCGCCGGGATCACTGGCATGGCCATTCGCGACGAGGACCTGGTCGCGCAAGCCTTGAGGGCGTCGGGAAAGACGACGTACGAGGATGCGCTGATGCACCTCCCCGGCGACTTGAAGCCTTTGGAGGGCGAGACGAGCACTTCGACGTTCTCTTCGCCGATCTGCGATTTCATCCTAGCCGTGTTCGAGCTCGACAAGAAGAACAACTGGCTGAGGAGGCAGGCCATCGTGATCATTTTGCAGCAAGTGCTTGGCGACACCATCGAGCGGTGAGTCGTGGTCTTCGTTGCTTCCCGGGGGATGTCAGTGTTCTGATATCGCTGAGTAGGAAGCTCCGGGAAACGGTCAAGTCTTTCCTGGACGAGCCTCATCTCATGACGTATATCAACATCTTCAAGGATGGTTTGTGGCCGGGGGGCAATCTCAAGCCTCCTAGCGTGCCACGAACGGTTGAGGAGAAGTTGCACACGAGGGACGAGGCGAACCGCAAGCTGTCGGCTCTCATGCCAGGTATGTCATAGAGGTTACGTTGTTGTGGTGGGTACCCAAACTCTTTGCAGACCTTGCTGCGAACATGATCGGACGGTCCAACGCGCGTCGTGGTGCGCGCCGTATATTCGCTGTGCTGCAGAACCGCCGCCTGAACCAGCACTTGGTATACACTGTTGTCGATGAGGTACGTACCTATCATGCGATCTTGTTTCTGGTATTCTCAACATGTCTATGTAGGTGTTTGCTGCATTGTTTTCTGACCAGGCCTAGCTAAGTTACGTTAAACCGGGAAAGTTGTTGTATACTACATCACGTATATTTGGAATGATTCAATGACACCTGTTTCACGAGTAGTACATTTGGGTGGTTTGGAAATGGTTAACTTGACTGCTGACTGCTGTGCCGGTTCTTCGTGAGCGCTTAAGTATCTATATTCCTCGCATGCTATCGTAACGCGGTTGTTTCTATTCGACGATATTGTTGTCGTCCGATGCTGCGATTATTGACCGTGACCGTGCGTATTCTCCCTTCTCCACTTCTAGCATTGTCATACATCCCTGGTTTGCACTGGTGTTGTTCTCTGCTCTCATCTCTTGTCCGAGTCCAGGGACCACGAAATGTCCTTGAAGGATTATAATGTCACATCCTCACGATCTCCTGTATCAGTTGGAGCAGAGCCTGTTGCAGGGCCATCCGATGGTGAGTCGCGGGAGCCCCTTCTTCAAACGGCGCGGCCATTAGATCGCAAGTCTCTCGCTGTCTTACTGGTGCAGCATTTTTCAAAGTAAATATCCCAACTATCGACTTCCTTGCCCTCTTACTAAGCCTCTTTGTTCTCAGCTCGTGGGGTCTTCGCACGGCTGAATTCGCAGTGTACTTGTTCCTGGTCACCTTATTCCCCGACACACTCCTTCCCGCATCGATTTACGGCTTCGTAACCACTGGAATTGCTATTTTCCTCTCGGGATGGGCGGGCCAGCTTGTGGACGAACATCATAATCTAGGCATCGTGCGCGCCAGCATCATCTTCATAAAGTTCTCTGCTTGTGCACAATATGGATCGACCCTCGTACTCCTTTACCGCCTTGGAAACATAACCGTGACGACACGCCCATGGTCCAACCCCCTTACCTCCGGCCAGTTTTCGCTCATCGTACTGGCGGGGTGCGTTCACACTCTAGCAGGAACTACCATTTCCGTTGCTGTCGAGAGGGAGTGGGTTACCACTATTGCCGGAGACTCTTCGGCGCATCTCACCACTCTCAACACCTACATGCGGCGCATCGATTTGTTCTGCAAACTCGGGGCCCCCCTCTTCGTTTCCCTCCTCACTACCGGGGCCTCTTATCGTTTCGCCGCGATCTTCTTGGGCGGGGTAGAAGCCGTGTGTCTGGCCTTCGAGCTGATTTGTACGTTCCCCTTGAATACAATCAGCCTTCTCGGCTGCTGATCCACATTGCTTCCAGGGATCACCATCTCGTATAAAGGTTTCCCCGCACTTCTTGAAGCACAAACAGCAAGAGAAGCTGTTCGACATGAACGTTCGCTGGCTATAGACCGTATACCAGCTTCCAATCATTCTCTCCTCCCCCTGCCGTCCATCGTCTGGCGCAAGTCAGCTGCCCGACTAAAGGAAGGCTTCGTGGACTGGCGGGAGTTCGCGCAGTACCCCGTCTTCCTGTCGTCATTGGCGATCTCGTGCCTGTATCTGACAGTGCTCAGTTTCGACGGGACGATGTTGAGCTACTTCAAGGCACACGCATATAGCGACCCTTTCCTCGCAGGAATGCGCTCGCTGAACGTCGTTGCGGGGCTGGCAGGCACTCTGGCAATGCCTTTCCTCGAAAAGAAGTTGGGGCTTGTGCGAGCTGGAAACTGGAGCATCTGGTTGGTGCTTCAGACGTCCAGTAACCCAGTTGGCTACTGACCGGGTTGCTAGGTCTGAAGCCTTGTCATTGCTTCCTGTCGTCATCGCCCTGTATGTGGGAGCACCGTCCGATGGTTCTCGTGCACCGGCGTGGAATGCAGCCCTATTGTTTGGAGGTGCGCTGCAGATGACCTAGAAATTGGGAAGCTGACGTGACCTTCATGCAGGCATGATGCTGTCGAGGATCGGTCTGTGGGCCTTCGACTTGTGTCAGTTAAAGGAGTTGCAGCTGGCATTGGCAGACCATCCTCGGAGGAACTCTCTGTACGTCTTGAAGCCTACGACACACGTAACTCGGATTTCACTAAATGCACGACACCAGAACCGCTCTCCAAAACTCACTACAAAATGTCGCAGGGATGCTCAAGGTATGGATCTGGTTAACATTCCCGTTGAGCCTGCCTCACTACAATGTCCCCTTCCAGTATATTCTCACCATGGTGCTCAGCGAGCCTTCCCAGTTCAAGTGGGCAGCGTTGGCGTCGTATATCAGCATTATCGCTGGAGGGATGACCTACCTTGCGTACGTCAAGAAAGAGCGGGGGCATGTATGGCACCAGCCCGCAGGAGATATGTTCCCGCTCATCAAGAGGAAGACTACTTAAAATGTATAATATACGAACTTTCGACATCTGTTTCGGTGTCGTACCAGAGGATGAGAGAGAGGAGAAAGAGGAAGAGATCAAGTGCTTTGAGATTCGCAACCCAGAAATTCTATGGAAGGGCTTATAGCTCAGTGGTAGAGCATACGATTGCAGATCGTGTGGTCCCGTGTTCGAACCACGGTGGGCCCTCTTTTTCGGCGGGTTTACAGTGTGCCAGCGCCGAGGTCATGTGCGGGGATGCTCCGACGTCAGCGCAAAGTCTGGCCGAGCCGGCACAAGCCCGCGCATCCTTTTCGTCGACCACTGCCTACGATGCGCCGCGCCGCCGTCCACTCTCTACGCACCTCTGCCCGCCGTCGACCACCATGCCATAGGGCGCTGCATTCTACCAAGTCAACTGCCGCGACTCCCGATCCGCCAGTGCAGATCACTACTCTTTCCAATGGCATTCGAGTAGCCACGGAGACAACGCCTGGGCATTTCTCGTCGGTCGGGCTGTATGTTGATGCAGGATCTCGGTACGAGAATCCTTCGACGTCCGGTGTGAGCCACTTTCTGGATAGGATGGCGTTCAAGGTGCATATGCACAATTCTCTCTACTTTACGCTCTCCTCACGTCATCCCCTGTTTTCCAGACAACGCTGTCGCGCACAGAGGAAGAGATGGCGAATGACATTGACGCGCTCGGGGGCCAAATTCTCTGCTCATCAGCAAGGGAATCTGTCATGTACCAGTCCTCTCACTTCCACCAAGGCACTCCTCTCGCCATGTCGCTCATTGCTGACACCATCCTCAACCCTGCATTCCTCCCCGAAGACATCGCTGCGCAGAGAGAAGCCGCGCGTTATGAATTGCGGGAGGTGAGCTCGAAGCCCGAGATGATCCTCCCCGAAGTCCTCCACCACGTCGCGTACGGCGGACAGTCGCTCGGGAACCCCCTGCTATGCCCTGAGGATCGAATAGACCAGATCGACGCTCCTATGATGCGCAATGTCATGGAGTCATGGTACCGTCCCGAGAGGATGGTCATAGCAGGTGCTGGCATGACGCACGACGCTCTTGTCGAACTCGCGGACAGACACTTTGCTCACCTCAAAGGCGCGGATGCGGCCAAGCCCCGCGTCGAGACACGTCCCTCTCAGCAGGTTCCTGTCAACCTCCTACAGTCGTCGGGGCAGTCGTCGCCTTCATTCCTGAAGTCACTGACACGGTCAGCGTCATCATATCTGTACAACCCGGAGAAGGACGCATCCTCGCCATCCTTACCTCCAACGGGCCCGGCGTCATATACTGGGGGACACAGGTTCATCTACGATCCCAATACGGAGTTCAACCATGTGTACCTTGCATTCGAGGGCGTCGGCATCCACGATGACGACGTCTACGCGGTAGCGACCATGCAGGTTTTGTTAGGCGGCGGCGGCAGCTTCTCTGCAGGTACGTCATTCCGTGTTCTGTCCGTCCGATGCTTCGCACAGATTGGATTGACGCCTCGCGTTTCTCAGGCGGCCCCGGAAAGGGCATGTACTCCCGCTTGTACACGCACATCCTCAACCACTTCCCTCAAATCGACCACTGCGCTTCCTTCCACCACATATATACCGACTCCTCCCTGTTCGGTCTGTTCGCGTCCTTCATTCCCGCGAGCGGTCGCCAGGCGAACACCCCCGCACATATCCTCCCTCACCTTGTACATCAGCTGAGCTTGTTGCTGTACTCGAACATTCCCGACCAGGAATTGAGCCGCGCGAAGAACCAGCTGAAGTCCAGTCTCATGATGGCCCTCGAGAGCCGCTCAGTCGAGGTTGAGGATCTCGGTCGCCAGGTTCGTCTCTCTTTCACGTGTTAATATGTTGTATTCTCAGCCGCGATTGATAGGTCCTGGTCCATGGCCACAAAATTGCTGTGTCCGAGATGTGCGAAAAGATCGACGCTGTCGACAACACGACGCTCCGCCGCGTCGCCGCGCGCCTCTTCGGGCCTCACAGCCCAGCGAAGGCGAGCCTCGTGGTCATGGGTCAGGAGGACGTCGGAGACTACCGCGGCGTGTTGCGCAAGTATGGGCTCGCTGAGGCATGAGTGAAGGACTTGCTGTCGTTCTTGGTGCTTTCTTCCTCACATACTGTATTGATACTCGCATAATTACATTTCGACTACTCACTTTAGACGGAAATTTAGTTGAGTGTCCACTCATGGCCGATACGACTCCTGTCACTGGACACTGTAGACAACTTGGTAGAGAAGTTTGTGGAAAAGAGCTGTAAAAATGAGGGTCATCCACCCACCCCCGGAGCCTGTACCGGACGTCTTCACGCAATTCATCCGCTTGGACGCGTGCAGATGCAAGTATAGCGCATGGACCAGGAGGTAGAGGAAAGGCAATGAAAAGTTGAACCCTGCCCGGATTGAACGGACGACCTTGAGGATTTCCCGGCTGGAATCTCACGCGCTACCACTGTGCCAAGGGTTCTTAGGAGAAGGAGGTCTAGAGCGCAATTCATGGTGCTGGTGTACACAAGTATCTCGTCCATACATTACACCCTCCTAGTACATAATCATACAACCACTTCCTAGTTTATGCACATGGTGGCATGCCGTCATAGGCGAACAAGACCGGATAAGCTCCAGAAGGCGATAGCGAGGTGGGCAACGACCATAGGACGTGGCGAAAGCAAGGACTACCCTGCAAATAGGATAAATACGCAGAATAGAACGTATGCCAGATACTGGAAATACGTGAACTTCGGCGAGAATCAGTCTCGCCCCGTTCGACGGCTACATGAGACGCACGCGTGAGATGATGGACAGCCTCACGCCCACAACGTGAGCTTCGTGAAGTCCACACCGCCGCACGCGTTGTGGTGCGCCACAAACAACACCCCAAGGTACGTGGCTATATGGGCGACGGAGCACGTATATCAGCATACACGGCGCTCGGAAATGAAGGTAAAGAAGGCACCGCTACCGTACCGCACTCACCATGCTGCACCCCGGACTCCTTGCACGGGCTCGCAGTGAGGCCCGCGCCCTGCAGCGCGTTCATGACCTGCCCGTACGTCCCGCGGAAGAGCTCCCCCGGCAGGCCGTTCTCCTCGACGTCCTCCGAGTAGATGCTCCCGATCGACGCGTATGACTCGCGCGGCGTCGCCCCGTATGCAGCTGCGCTCGCGTCGTCGTCGTCGCCGTCGGGCGAGAACTCGGGCGAGGACGCGGTGTGCATGCCGGCGGCCATGACGGCCTTGGCGATGCGGTATTTGAGGCGCGCAAGGCGGTTCTGCGAGAGCCTGTGCGAGGGCGGCGCGAGCTGCGACGCGCAGCGGATCAGCAGGCCCTTGCCCTCCGCCTCCAGCTCCCTCTCCCCGGCGCCCTCCGAGTAGCGTGAGTCGACGCGCCCGCGGGTGTCGATCTCCGCCTCGAGCACGATGCGCGGCTCCGTCGCGAGGATCGGCGAGATGGAGACGGGCGAGAAGGGCGGCGTCTGGACGGGCGCGAGCTTTGGGTCGCGTTTGTGCTGCGCCTTGCCCTTCGTCATCGTCGGCCCTGCGAGCGTGTCGGAGGATGCGGTCGCGAAGGTCCAGTCGGACTCGAAGGAGAGCCGGCTCGAGGCGCGGTTGCGGTGCACCGATGGGTGCAGGTTCAGGAGCGGGCGAGAGGAGGACGAGGAGGAGTAGGTGTTGAGCGAGGGCCGGGAGACCGCCGTGTCTGTGCTCTCGAAAGAGGGGCGGGTCTCGAGCGAAGGCTTGTATATGCTTGCGGTGGGGGTGACAGACCCGGAGCGGAGGCGGGAGGCGCGCGAGGCCTTTCGCGTGCGAGAGCGGGAGCGGAAGGTGATGTTCGCGAACTCCACAAGGTAGGGGATGCCGAAGGAGTTGAAGCGGATCTCGGGGGCCATGTCTAGTGGTATCGACGGTGTTGGGAAGGGGTATACGACCAATGCCGGATTGGAGACAAGTAAAGGCGAAGAACGAAGAGAAAATGATAGATGGGTTTGGTGGGTATCACTGTGGATGACAAGTATCGAGGCTTTGCACGACGGTGGTACCCGATTTTTATCTGAGACTACGGTCCACCTTGAGGTAAACACGTTCGTGTCGGCTCTACGCGCAGATGTTCGAAGATATCGAGAGAAGAAACGAGGGCTTGCACCTGGTTTCATTTCGAGCCAGATGGCCTGTGGACCTGCTAAATGGTGCAGGGTCACGGCCCTTCGGTCCAGATACCAGTGGCTTACAAAGTCTTGTAACAGGCCTTAGCTTTTCCGCCTGGATGTCTTCAGCCACAAAAGGACAGAATTTAGAATACATGCTCACACGCTTAACTTGACAATTATTCACAATGTGGGATGAGTGCTCAAGGCACGAGGATAGCAGACGATTGCTCGGCTATTACGTGCACGAGAACCACGAGGAGTCCTGCAACCGAGGGTGTTGTCAGCAGATTGTATGTAGTTTCATCAGGCTCGATCGGGTAAAAGAAACGCAATAGGCAGTGTATATTGGGGCAATGACGAGCCCCGTTTCCATGGTCATTGCTGTGGTACAGCGACAACGATGGGGGCTAAGAGAAAGATGCAGCCTGAGTGACGAGGCGACCGGCGCTTCAGAACTTCTTGAGGACTTCAGTACTGTTGTGCAAGATCATCATGGGCGCTGTATCGGGAACTCAGCCGTTGGGTGTATGCTGAATGACTGACTTCTTCCCTATCTGAGGAGTCTCGAACAAGCAGCGGAGCGGAAAAGAGGCTGTCGAGTGCTCACCTGGTGACCTTCTTTCCCGTGCGTGTGACGTACCCCCGGCCCAACCGAGCCCGCATGTTTCATCTTACTGGATGTGCCCCTCAATAGTCACGACTGCCATAGGATGTCTGCCGCACATTAAAGCATGATAGTGAAGCGATAAAAGTACAGTACAGTTCACAAATGGACCTGTCACAAGTCTTCCAGTATCCTAAATAAACATACGAGCGTTCCGACGTCGCGATGTGAAGCCTGTGCAAAGAAGCTTCTCCGGAGAACGGCGTCCATAAGAGAGAGTGGAGTGTAGGTGATGATACCGGTATGGACCTCCGACATGCTCAACCCATACCCCCCGCACCTGGCAGGGTGAAGATCATGAAAGAGGTGGTCAGGTCCTCAGGGTGCGGAACAAGGAGCCTGACAGTCCGTCTAAGCCGCCTTCTTCCCCGGCTCGGAGTCTCGCCTTCGATGGCCGGGCGTTCCGAGCTGCTTGATCTGCTTGAGCAGCGAGGGCCTCCTGTCCTTCCTCAAAGGCAGGCGAAGCATCTGTGGAGACTCAGTCGCATCGATCGGGCCTGTTCGGCTGGAAGATATACTTGCCTTGTTGTCTTCTCCCTCAGCCACGGGGCGGCGTGGCGCCACCACCTCCATCGCCACTGGATATCCGGATCCAGGCGGGCTTACAGGGAAGGGAAGACTTGAGCGCCGTGTATGGGAGTGGGGCACAAGCCGTTGAGTAGACGCGCTCGGGGCACGAGGGTGGGTATGTGTGCTTGGGGCGCGAGTGCTCATGGGCGGAAGATGGGATGAGCGCTGCACGGATATAGGGTTACTCGACGGCGGCCTCAAGGACATGGCGTCTGACGATGTGGTGGAGCGGTTGGTGGTCGAGGTCTTGGTGGACGACCTAGTTGGAGATGGAGGTGCGGGACTAGAGTAGGGGTGGTGCAGGCGGAGAGTGTCCTGCGCCTGGATCCAGAGAGCGGTGCGTTCGAGGGTATGGTAGTCGTCGCCGCGCGGCATAGAAGGAAATGGCAGGAGGGGTTGGGGGAAGTGGCAGTTTGACAGGTGACCTGTTGTGTGGTACGTGGGCCGTGGAGGCTGCAGTGTGCTGGAGGGTGTGTGAAGCACGGTAGCTATGGGCTTATAACCCGTGGCCGGTGTCGAGACAGCCACCTAAGTTTCGATAGCATCGGGGCGGCGAAAGGAACGGGGTAACTTCGCAGGCGCTCCGGCCGGGGCCAGTTGCAGCGATACATATGTCCCCGGAGAGACCATGATTGTGGTGCGACCGCGGTAACGGTTGTTTTGAGTCCAGAGTTGGCCGGTTTTGGCACCACGGACACCCTGCAGCGCTCGGTGCCTGTCCAGTACCCAGACGAGGATCGACTAGAACGGTAGCCTCAACCGGATATCTCAACAGCGGCACCGCTGCGTCCCGACTGCCATGCGATGATCGGGTGTGCCTTATTGCCCAGCTCGTGTGGTGGAGACGGCAAGCCTGGGGATGTCGTGGAGAAAAGCGAGCCTGACTTTCAAGTTGAGATGGCTCAGCTCAGTCGCAAGCGCGGCTCGTGTCGACCTCGTGGCTGTGTCTGCTTTCGCGCGGCAACCTCGGCGTGATCGCTCTCTCTCGACGTCGACCATTATGCACCTCCTTGTATGCGTGGCCTTCTCGGCTCAAAAGTATCCCCAGCCGCACATCTTGCCTTTCAACTATGTGAGTGCATCAGCCTGGGTATTTAACCTGGCTGCAGCGTCACGTGCGATAAGCTGATCGATTCTAGACTACGTACGGTCGTGGAATGCGGCCCGGAATGACTTGCTATCAACCTGCTGCAGTCCATATCCACTTCCTCTCGAGGCTCTCGCAAGAACTGCCATCTTGAAGTCTTCGCGCGGTCAACTCGTCTGCAAATCACCCGAACATGTCGTCCGAATCATCTCAGACACAAGTCATCGTTCTGGGCGCCGGAGTCATCGGTTTGACGGTGGCTCACGTCCTTTCCGAGATTGGGCGATACAACATCAAGGTTGTCGCAAGAGATACGCACCAGGACCTCGATTCGCAGGCTTTCTCGTCTCCCTGGGCGGTAAGTCCCTCATTCTTCTGTCGCCGCGGCGTGCCCCCCTCCATTCAATTGAGGTCAACGCTGACGGGCCGTTGCCTTGGGCCGTCTCGTAAACCTCGCAACGGACGTGTGGTATTTAATCCATGTAGGGCGCAAATTGGTCCCCGATGGGCAAGCTTAGTGAGCGCACTTATGGTTGGGAGAAGGCCACCTTGTAAGTCGACTGTAGACTCACTTCCTCCACATATATGGGCTCATGCCGTGAAAAAAGCAACAAGCTCTGGGATATGATCCCTTCAGGATTGGTTCTCGTGAGTTATGTCTGGTTACATGATCAACGGTGGCTGAGCATGCATTCCGATGACACAGGCTTCTCCTTCCAAGATCTTTTATGAAGAAGGCGCAGATCTTGACGGTTTATGGTATAAGGACCTCGTCCGCGACGTAAGTCGGTATCGGTGCTTGCATGGTTTGCATGGTCCCTCCCTCATAGCCCTCTAGTTCCGAGTGCTCGACTCGAGCGAGCTATCTGGCGCCCAACAGCGTGGCGTCGGGTTCCAGACAGTGTCCGTGTGCCCGGATCACTACCTCCCATGGCTCGCAAAGGAATTGCAGTCACGAGGAGTAGAGTTCGTCCGGCGCAAGGTCGCCTCTATCGGAGAAGCGGCTGCGCTTGCAGGCCCGAGCGGCGTGCTCATCAATGCAACCGGCCTAGGTGCATCTCTCTCTAACTCTCCGCGGACGTCGCACTGACTCTGTCATGAAATGCGCACAGGTGCACGGTCGTTGATCGGGCTCGAGGACAAGGACGTGTATCCCGTCCGTGGACAGACCGTCGTGATCGACAATCCGAACGTCCGTGAGTTTAGGATGGAGGAATCCATCGGCAGCGGTGAAGCACACTCTCTATCCCCGGTCGCATTGTCCCATTCAACCAGCTTTATTTCCACTGTAGGCCGCCCAATGGCTGCGGATGGTGACGTTACTTATATCATCCCCCGGCCTTGGCCGAACGCCAGCGGGTTCACGACCATCCTCGGAGGCAAGTATCAGGAGGGAAATTGGGATACGTCTTTCAGCGCTGCAGATGCGCAAGGGATCCTCGATCGTTGTGCGAAGCTTGTACCTGCAATTAAGGACAAGGACACCAAGATCCTCAAGCATAACGTAGGCTTGCGTCCTGCACGGAAGGGCGGACCCCGGGTTGAAGCTGAATGGCTGGACATCCCGTGCGAGACCGAGTGGATTACGGCGGAGGAAGGTAGTGCTACTTCCCGCCCCGCCGGCAAGGTCTTGGTGGTCCATGCTTACGGCTTTGGGTATGTCACCATTACCTGAATGCGATGCACGTGGCGTTGACGTCTTTCTGGTAAGCTCGGCGGGTTACCAGATGTCATGGGGCGCAGCGGAGGAAGTCGGATCGTTGGTCAACTCGGGCTTAAACCTAAGCAACGAGTAAGTAGGAATGGTGGGGAAGCTCGAAGCCATCCAGATCACGTTAACTGATCCATTGTGTTTCCATCCGAATAAACCGAGAATTATGAATAGAGGTGAGAGGTATCCTACATAACACATCAACAAACGCTGACGGAGGGTTACAATCTAGTTCGTTGTCCTCGTGTCCACATATCATCTTAGTCCCTTCTCTACTAGTCCACCGCGGTTTCGATTTCGCGAAATTCCAGTTCGCCGTCGTCAACTGGGAGCACCATCTTGCCCGGTCTCCGTGCGCCCCAAGCTAAAGAGACTGCTTCCGATATCGCAATAAAGCGTTGCGCACCATAGCCACACCGTTTGCCTCGTCTTCTCTCTCTCCCCCTTCACCTCCTCACATTAGGATGCACGGCCACCCTTGTATATTTCTACTCGGGCTACTCACTTCAGTCTCAGTTGCTCAGCCAAGGAACCACACTATCGACGACGAGTACGGGGACAGTGCTACAGGAGCGCTCCCCGTATATGTCAAACATTGGGTCCAAGGAGCGGAATGTAATGGGTGCACGATCAGCCTCAACACAGCGAATTTATTTCGCGGTACCTGGCATGGAACTGCAACGCCGCCGAACGAAGAGTCCATACCGACTATCACCTTACGATTTACGGGTGTTGCCATTTACGTCTACAATGTGCTGGCGAACCGCGTTCCCTCAGTTGACTTTTCAACGGACACACGCTTGACGTTCACTCTCGACGGTGCTGTGGACGGCCACTTCGAGCACGAGGCCACGGACACCACGGACTTTGTCTTCAACCATCTCGTCTATGGCCATAGCGGTCTGGCAAATGGTGGTCATGTATTGGTGATTGAAGCGGACCCTGGGTCCCTGTGCATGTTCGACTATGCCGAGTATACGTTCGTCGACCAGTCCACAGTATCGTCATCCAGGACCCCTCCTGTTTCCTTGCCGACTTTTCATTCGCTGTCGTCCTCGTTCACCTGTTGTTCATCATTGACCTCCTCATCGATCTCTTCACCGACATCGGGGCCAGGCGCACCGTCTTCAACTTTAGATACATGCTCAGATTCACTTCCATCTACAATTGCCCTACACGACGTGTCAGGAGAGTTCGAAGACACATGTGAGTTCTTGGGATTCAAGTGGTAATGGACGTATAGGAAGTAGGCTGAAACTTCCTCACAGCTCTCACCTCCCATGCCATCCCAGCAGCAAGCCGTGGCGCACACTTCCGACCACTTGGGTGCTGTTGTCGGTGGATCGGTTGGCGGCGCTGCCATATTCCTCGTGCTCCTGCTCGTGTTTTGGATGTATGTGCGGACGAAGCGTCGCACGGCGTGGAGTTGGTTCCCTCCTTACGAAGGGACTGGCACCGAAACGCGGCAAATGCATACCAGGACCTTCTCCTCTATGGAAATTCTAGAGGGCATCCTACACATCACGTCCCCGAGACCACGCGCTTTCGAGAACCCCTCCCACAGGTCGTCCACTCGTAACACCCTTCCGCCCACCGAAGGCGCCGACCATGGAACTGCGGTTGCACAGGACAGTCGGCCTTCCCTTCCATCCCTCTTCTCCGACCTACTGATTTCGTTTCGTGGACGAGCTGCATCGGCGGAAGGACCCGGACAGGTGGCCGTGGTTTCGTCTCATACCTCGGTCGAAGTCGTCGTTGACGGCAAGCTCCAGCCCTCGGATGTGGGACGTCGGTTTGGTTATCCCGCTAGTGCCAGGTCCGATACTAGCCGACGGTCTTCATCCATGACGAGGTCGTTCGACATTACTGCGAACGAGGAGGTTCTTTCGCAGCTTGCTTCCTTGCGGGCAGAAGTGGCCGGTTTGAGAGCGCAACAGGAGGCGCAACAGAGGCTCATGGAGGCACCGCCTCGATATGGGGAAGGGATGTAATACCAGAGATGGAGGTGTAGGCAGAAGTTTGTGAGTCGCGATTCGAATCGCGAACCTGGTCTGTTGCTGGGGCTAATCTACTACCTACACGACGTCTTCCAGGGACTGTGTGGCTACAGGACAACATATCGCTAAAATGTACCCTGGCATACCGCATTGCTGTTCGAATAAGGTTCGATACATTCAAGTTGGAAGGTGGCATGTGTCCTTGGCAACATGATGATACAAGTGTCGCCCGAGCATACAGTACAGACACACAAAGTCCTCCACGAACGTCTCTTGTCATCGCATCTCGCCACACACGACCGCGTGCAAACACACACGATATCGTACGGCACTGCCCTATCGCGCGCCATTCCCTAAGTCAATCGTAGCGGATCCCTTCGATTACGTGATCAAAAACAGTCGGGGCATTGGACAGTGGCTGCCGTATCAGGATCGCCAGCAGCCCGAGACGCTCATGACCACAAAGTCCACATTTTGGCTGATGCCGCCTGCTAGCCGGACTGTTTCATGGCTGCCTATATATTTGCCCACCAGCGACAGCCAGCGCGGCCCTTGTGAGGTATATATACTTTGCTTTTCAAAGGCCACAAGGTATCTCTGCCCACACCTTATCCTTCGTCACTATGTCATCCCATTTCTGAATGACATTCCATGTTTACTTTTGGTTCGTGCGCTGTACAACACAATCGTATTCTATTGTATTCCACTCACTGGGCATGGTCAAGTTACAGATTTCGCTTCAGCCGCAAGTGCATCCTATGGTCCTTTTCGGAGACCCCGTGGTCAGGGAACCCAGCAACAGCACCGTCGATGACGAACTCGGCGATAGCATCACCGGCTTGCAGCCCCTATACTCCCCCCCGCAAGACTGGCTTCTAGGAAGCACCTGTCCGCGGGAAGGATGCCCCCTCGAGCTAGACCCTTCCACGACGTTGAACAGAACTTGGCACGAGAGCGTAGATGCTGCGGGAGACCATCTCACCCATAGCATCACCATCCAGTTTACTAGAATAGCGGTATTTGTGGTCGGGATCGTCCCCAACGCCTACCCCAATGCTACGACGCTCACGAACATGACCTTTTCACTCGACAAGTCCGACCCAGAAATATACATTCGTACCCCCAACTCCGCAAACGATATCCTATACCGGTAACTTCTTTACTCCAAAACCAACCTGTCGAACTGATTATGTGTTGGTTATGGAGGCACAACCTGGGGTCTATCGCTATATTCGACTATGCCGAGTACACCTTCGACGACTCGGACGAGTTTTCCCCGTCCACACTGACTCCTTTGCCCACGGCCATTGCGTCCATCTCACCACCCCCCGCGGCCGAACACCAGAGCTCTTCCTTTCCTACCGCTGCAGTCCTTGGTGGTGTAGTTGGAGGAGTGGGAGGTTTTCTCCTAGCCCTTGCCGTCTTCTTTCTGTGCTGCGCACGCACGAGAGGTTCTCCCATGCGGTTGGCGTCCAGCAGACCACGATGGAGTGACAGAGCCTTCGTACAGAAGGGAATACCCCTCGAATCCCCCAAGCCACCCAAGGTGAACTATGTCAGTGGTGCGATGCCTGTCAATACGGACCGCGAGCTGCACTCTGCAATGGACCCACGCCCTTCGAATCGTAGCCAGGCATCTGGTTTTCAGGTGCAATCACGTCCTGGGTCACTATCATTGCGTCCGGAGACATTGGAGCTAGAGGTGGCAAGATTACGGGAGGAGCATGGAACGACATCGCCTGAATACGTACCGTGAGGTTCATTCAGGTGAACGTACTCGTGTCAGCTCTGGGTGAATTGAGTCCTTCACCTTCGCGGAGTTAGGCTGGTATGAGGAGAGATGGTTTCAACGTATGAAATGCAATTGAAAACGTGACGATCATGCGAGAGTGCGTAATAAACATAAGAATGCTTAGTAGTACACGAGTGTAGGATAGCAATCAGACTCGAGAGCGAGACATAGTGCAAAGACAGCAAACTACCAACACCAGAATGCTATCGCATACCGGGCGGATCAAAGACAGGCGGGCGTGAGGTGTATCCTCGAGGTTGTGACGAAGGTGCGGCCTTGATCTTCCCGAGCCAGCCTTTCTTCGCTGCAGCTTTCCCGGTCTCAGAGTGAGAAGCGGCCCGAGGGCTGTTCGTAACGTCCGAGATAGTGTGGGGCGGCGGAGCAGCAACGCTTCCTCCCATGGTTGCCCGCCTGGGAGATGCGGAGCCAGCCCGACTGGTTGTATGCCGCACCGGAGTGAAACCTGACCTCATGCTCTGCAGTGCTTTGCGGAGACGGGGGGTCGTAGGTTGAGCATGCGATGAACCTTCGGCAATGGGCCTTGACGGCGCACTGTCGGCAGTGAACGTTTGAGGGGGAACGGTACCACAATCATCAAAGTCGTCAGGGGCACGCCTCTTCACTCCAATTAGCGAAGATGAATTGGGTGCTTCAGCCTTTGTCGCAGTGGGAACACGATGGCGCTCAGGAGTGCGTGCCTTGAACACTGGCATATGTGAAGGTCTTGACTCGGGAGTCTTTGGACGTGACGAGGACGAAGGTCCAGACATCATCCGTAACCGCGACTCAGGCGTCTTCGGCCTGTAGGTAGGCATTGGTGGAGGCGCCACGTTCTCTGGTGAGAAACGAGATGTGGGAGCAGTCACAACGCGTGGCCGTGATGACGGTGTTGGGCGGGAGGTAGAGGCAGATAACGGTCCGGAAATGATCGGTGCAGGAGCAAGAGCAAAGGCGGGAGAGGGTGAGAAGACCGCTGGGGGCTTCGGGGGAGGAGCAGGCGGAGGTGAAGATGCTTTGGCGGCGGCCTCGGTCGCGGCATTCAACTTGGTTTGCAGATTCTGTACCTTGCGATTCAACGAGTCGATCTTATTGTTGAGCTTCTTCTTCTCCTTGAGCATACTAGAGATATAGCCATCAGCCCCGACGGTCACCATCCACATCACCATAGCACATACTCAATGAATTTGTCATCATTCTCTTCAATCTCTAGGCACTTGGCTCGGAGAAGCTCCTCGTACTCCGCATTCTTCTCCTGAAGTTCAGCAAGCTCGTCCTCGAACCTGGGTTGGGTGCGAAGCGCGTTAAGCTCGCGCCTCAAGGAGGCAATGGTCTGCTCGTGCTGAATAGACTGCATTGCCAGATTCGCCTCCTTGGTCTGGGCGAGTTTATCGAGAGAAGTGCATTTGGCACGCAGCTCCACAAGCTCGGTGTCGAGAGAGCCGATACGATGCTCGCTACAAACATATCAGACGCGGGCAAAAGGAAGGAAACCAATTGAACAACGTACCTCTCCGCAGTCTGGCTCTCCAAAAACCGTTGCAGCGACTTCGCTCGCTGCACTTCCGCCTCCAAGTTTGTTGCCTGGTATTGAAGACTGAGCTTCTCCTCTTCCACCTCGCGCAACGCAGACTCCGCATGCTCCAACTGGGCGCGCAAGCCAGGCAACTCCTGCTCGGCCTCCGTAAGGGCAGCCTCAGCCTCGTCACGCATGGCCATGATCTCGCGCATCTCGGCCGTCGTAGACTCGCGGATACGAGCGTGCGCAGCCTTCTCCTCGTCGAGCTCCGAACGGCACTCGTCTGCCTCTCGGGTGAGCACAGTGAGGCGGCCCTGGAGCGCTTCGATGGTGCGCGTGAGCTCGTCGACTGCGTCGCGCTGGGATTCGCTTGCGGAAGCTTTGGCATCTTCTAGGGCCTTGCTGGCGTCCTCCAATTGGGCTTGCCGCCCGCGGAGATCCTCTTCATGGACCTTCTTGAGCTCGGCAAGACGGCCTTCAAGAACCTTGGCCTGCTCCTGTGCCTCGGACGTCGCTGTCTCTTGTGCATGTAAGTCCTCCATGGCGTGGGCACGCTGAGCTTCAAGGTCCTGGTTTTGATCCGCGGTCTCTTGGAGCTCATTCTTGAGTGTCTCGAGCTGGGAGTTCAAATCCCTGATGCGCTGCTCGTAGCCTTCCTTCGCCTGCGCCAACTCGGCCTCCAAGCGGTCCGCGACATCTAGCGATTCTCCTGCCTCCGCGAGACGGGACTGAAGTTGCTCTTTGGTCTGAGCAAGCTCGTCCTCGACAGCGTGCTTCGAAGCATCAGCTTCGCGACGCAGATGCGCCGAGGCTTCGATCTCTGCACCCAGGTCCTTGATCTGCTCCTCGAGGTCCTGGATCTCCTTCGCGTGCTCCTGCTTGACTTGAGCGATCTCCTCGCGCAGGCGTTCCTCGGCCTCAGAATGCGCGGCACCGTTGGCGAGTTGGCATGCGAGCTCGTCTTCGGCACGCTTGAGCTCTGCCTCGACACCCTGGAGCTTCTCAGTAGTCTCGCGGTGGAGGGTCTCCAGTTCCGAATGGGATGTGCGTGCTTCTTGGAGACGAGTCTCGAGGGTAGCCTTCTCCTGTGCGAGGAGACTGGCCTCCAGCGACTGGCGATCCTCATGGTTCGCCTGGGTGACAGCAAGCTGGTTCCGGAGAGAAGTGATTTCCCTATCCTTCGTCTCAAGTTGATCTTGCAGGTCTGTGATCCGGGACTCCGCCAGCGACTTGGCCTCCTCAGTCGCACGAGTCGCGGAAGACGCCCCCTCGAGCTGAAGGCGTGCGGAAGCTAATTCGCGTTCTGCGCTCTGAACAAGCTGGTCACGTTCGGCAGTGAGTGTCTCAAGTCGCGAAGCGAGCTCGCCCTTCTCCTGCTCGACAACGCGAATACGCTCCTCCAACGCCACACGATCGCCAGAAGCAGCCTGAACCGCGCTCCGGGCCTGGACAAGCGCTTGACGCCTGCCCGTCTCAGCCACGAATGCAGCCTTGACGACCGCCTGAACCTCGACCTCCCTCGCCTCCTCCAGCGCCTCCATCGCCTCCTCAAGCTCGTCGCACCTCGTCATCGCATCGTCCCTCTGCTCGCGCGTCGTCCGGCAGTCCTCGAGCATTGCGACGCGCTCGCTCTGCGCGACGTCCAGCTCTGCCGTCATCTCCGCGATGCGCTCCTCCTGCAGCTTCATGTTCGTCTCGAGACGCTTGATATCGTGCTGGTGCTCCCCGATCTGCTGCGTCCGCCGCTGCACGCGATCCTGCAGCTCGCCCACCTGCGCGCGCAGTGCCGCCTGCGTCCCGCGCCCGCTCTCGCCCGCGACGGCGAGCGAGGCAAGTTGCGATGCGTGCCGTGCCTCGACTTCCGCGAGCTCTTCGCGGGCAGCTTCGAGGTCCGCCTCCAGGTGAGTCTTCTCGAGGGCCAGTGCGTCGCGCGCGGCCTCGGCATCTGTGAGTGTCTGCGAGAGCTCGTTCAGTCGCGCTTCGGCGTCGGAGAGCGCGGCCCCGGTCTCGACGTGTGAGTGGCGCTCTCGGGCGAGCTCGTCTTCGAGGCGTTGGATTGTGGTACGGAATGCCGCGACCTGGGACTCGGCCTCACCAATCGAGTTGGTGCTTGAGGACAATTGGGTCTCGAGGGACTCGATGGCGCCTTGACGTTCCTGGAGGCGGCGCTCTGACTGCTTCAGGCTCTCGCGAGCGGAGGAAAGTTGGTCGAGAAGTGACTGTGTGCGCGCCGCCTTGGCCTCTTCGTGCTCTGCTGTGCGTTGGGCGACGATGGCGAGGGCCAGAGTGGTTCGCGACGTACGCTGGGCCTGTCCTTCCAGGATCTGGATGTAGCCTTCAAGGGTAGAAATCTGAGAGAACTGAGTGCTATTGACGGAAGGAGTGACGGGAGCCGACGCCGCCGCAAGCTTTGCCTCCAACGACTGTACGGCGAACTTGTTCTCGATGTTCAGGAACTCGAGGTCTCGTCGAAGGCCATCCCTTTCGTTGCGTATCCGCGTGATGGAATGGAGAAGGCGTTCGATGGTCGCAACATGTTCTTCAGTTGAAGGTTCCTCTGGGGCTGGGCCCCGGGAGGATGTGGACAGTTGGAGTTCGAGATGGCTACGGAATGGGTCTCAGTATCGCGAATGTATGTGGCAAGGATCGACAAATACCTTATCCTTGCTCCTGCCTCGCGCATATTCTCAGATAGTTCTTCGCGCTCGCGCTGAAGATGGTCCCGGTCACGATATGCCGACTCACGATCCCGAGTGAGCTGGGCAAGCCTGCTCTCAGCCGCATTGAGCTTGTCATTGGCGTCGTCCAGCATTTGCGTTGTGCGGTCCAATTCATCCCGAAGCATCGACGTGTCCTGCTTCCGGCTACCGGCCGAACGCGCAAGCTGATCCTCCAAAGCAGCAACTCTCTGCTCTTCCATCTCCAGTCGCTCCAAGAGACCAGCCTCTCGGGCAGCGGCATCCTCTCCACCGCGAGCATCCTGCAGTAGTCGAAGGTCTTCTTCACGCTCCTCCAGAGCGGCCCGTGCAGCGTCCAGTCGTCGTTCCAGCTGTCGTTCCGTGGCTATCTTCTCGTTCTGGACTTGGACCAGCTGGTCGCGTGCTCGTGTAAGCTGCTCCCTCGTGCGCTGCAATTCCGACGCCTGTTGCGTCGAGGTCGCGCGGAGTTCAGCAATCTCCTTTTCCAACATGGGTATTCGGAAAGAGTCGCCTGTAGAGGACTGTATGCGGCTCCTTGAACCCGATGGACCGTGACTTCGACCCAGTGCAGTCTTCTCCGCCTGCGCCTTGTTCTGGAGTTCCCGCTCCAACGCGCGGACTCGGGTCTGGAGTGCCACATTGTCCTGCTCAAGCTTCGAGCGTCCTAATGACGTCGAGTTCGCCTGGCGGGATAAGGTGTCAAGCGTGGACTGGAGTTCAAGCGCAGTGTGTTCGGATTCCTTGAGTTTCCTGCCCGCTGTGGCCAGGGCAGCCTCAGCATTCGCCCGTGTTAATCGTTCATTCGATAGGTCTTCGCTGCGTCGCTTGATATCTGCCTCCAGTTGGACGACACGGTCGGCATCATTACGTAGCTGTGGCCCAACACGACCCAAGTCAGAAAAGGTAGCGGTGAAGACGAATATCGTGACGCACCTTGATCAGTACCTCGGTCATTGAATCCTTCACCTCTTTCAGCTCTGCCTCCCTCTTCAATACCTGGCCATGAAGTGTAGCGTTCTCCGCATCTGAGAAGGTTTGAGCTAGTGATCCAGGAGCCGAGCTACAGGAGAATCACCTTTAACGCGGACTTGTTCCTTGAGTGTGCGGACCTCTTCAGAGTCGTGGTCATCGCCGACGCCCCAGGTCGACATCTTGCGTGTGGGTTCCCGGCGGCTGAGTGAATCGGAGAGTAAAGAAATCGTATCGCGTGGAAAGTCGGCGGAGGAAGGAAGCACAGAGTATTCAGAGGCGCCGGGCAAACAAACCACAAACTGAACCAACGCGACACTCACGTGATCGCGCAACGTCCTTCGAGCGCGCAAGAAACTGGAATTCGCCGCAGAATGGCCTTGGTTTCCCCGTCGTGCATCCGTCCGCTCGCCGCCTTCCCTCTTACACTCTC
>JAKLMY010000039.1:156929-171804 GCA_022814645.1 Ganoderma meredithae | reverse complement strand
TTACCGTCCTGCGTCACTACATCGACATCAGCGCTGTGGCAGGTCGTCAGATCCTCGGTGTATTGTCCAAGTTCGCCCCTACTCCCGAGGCTGAGGCTTTCATGAAGAACTTGAACTCTAATAAGGAGGAGTACAACAACGTTGTCACTCATGGCTGTCTTAAGCTCGCCGAGGTTCTCCAGCTCGCGGCCCAGAATGATATAAGCGTACTCCCGACCCCCGAGAACACGACGGCCTGGAAGATTCCCTTCGACATTATTGTCTCGTCGATCCCCCGTCTCCAGCCCCGGTACTACTCCATCTCGTCCAGTCCCAAGCTCCACCCTCACTCGATCCACGTCACTTGCGTTGTCCTCAAATACGAGTCGATCAAGAACGAGCGCGTCGACACCCGCTGGGTCTTTGGTACCGGTTCCAACTTCCTGCTCAACCTCAAATACGCAGCGAACGGCGAAGTCGTCCCTCTCGTTGAGACCAAGGAGGAACCGGCCCGTGTCCTCACTCCTCACTACGCTATCGAGGGTCCTCGCGGCGCATACAAGCAGGAAACTGTCTTCAAGGTCCCCGTTCACGTTCGGCGCTCTACTTTCCGTCTTCCGACCAACCCGAAGAGCCCAGTGATCATGATTGGTCCCGGCACCGTAAGTATTACGTCTTTAAACGTCTCCATGATCTCGTGCTTACACGCCGTTCCTCCACAGGGCGTTGCTCCGTTCCGCGGTTTCGTTCAAGAACGTGTGGCGATGGCACGGCGCACTATCGAGAAGAACGGACCCGAGGGCCTCGCCGATTGGGGCAGCATCCGGCTGTACTTCGGCTCACGGACGTCGACGCAAGACTTCTTGTACAAGGACGAGTGGGCTGAGTACGGGCAGGAGCTGCACGGCAAGTTTACGCTCCGGTGTGCGTTCTCGCGCGAGGTGTACAAGCCGGACGGAAGCAAGATCTATGTGCAGGACCTCCTGTGGGAGGACCGCGAGACGGTCGCGGACGCGATTCTTACCGGCAAGGGTTACGTGTACATTTGCGGTGACGCGCGGAGCATGAGCAAGGCTGTGGAGGAGACGCTGTGCAGGATTCTGGGTGAGGCGAAGGGTGGCAGCGCGGAAGTTGAGGGCGTCGCGGAGCTTAAGCTCCTCAAGGAGAGGAGCAGGTTCTTGACGGATGTCTGGAGCTGAGCGGGCCGCGATATTCATTATAGGGACTCATTCATACTTAGAGTAGATGAGGAGTAAGATACGGGTAGATGCACGCGATGGTATCCACTTTCGTTTGCTGTGTGGATTTCTCGTTTGTTACATATGATTCCTACTCTATCATATATCATTCTCAATCAACGCGGACATTTGGCACTTGCCAAAGTGTCCGGTGTAGTATAGACCATACAGTATGTAGCAACAGATGACCACAGACAACGTCCTTACGAGTCCTTCGCTTTGAGGTGTCGTGTGGGTAGCTGCGGAGGTCTTCGGACATACCAAGGTAAGTACGGAACACCCTTCGGAGCGGGGGAACGGGCTTCGTGTCCGGCGATGACGCCCACATCGGCATCGCTTGAACGACCATCTCCTCCGCCAGCCTGAGCTGTCCGCCTCGACCGATTGCCTCTTGTCCGTGCACGTCCTCCTCGCGGCGACGTCTCGGCCGTAATGTACCGCGGCGCTATCCGGATACCCTCCGCTTCACTCAAAACCTCTGCCTCATGCTCTTCTGCGGCTCGCAGTTCGCTATGCTACCTTAGACTCTCTACTAGTTCTAGACCGCGACACTTTTCTACCCCAGCTCAGTCTCCAGAAGACAAGAAAATACCATCTACATCTCCAGACGAGAGGCCGTTCTCATCCGAGGCATTAGCCAAACAGGATGCTGCCACTTTAAACACGGAACCTATTATATTAACCCCCCCGACCCCTTCATCATCGTCTTCAGCCAAGTCAGCCACCAACACGAGCACGAATTCCACGAGCGCGGATCAGTTGAATGCCTGGAAGGAGCAGATGAAGGAGCTGACGACGGACACGCTGAAGCAGATGCGTGTACGCGGAGACGAGTTCACAACCAGAGTCGCGAAGACGTTCTCTAAGCTCGGTGCGGAGCTGAACCGCGTGACGGGATACGAGGAGATTGAGTTGTTGAAGCGCAAGGTCGTCGAGCAAGGTGCGCATGCTGTCCTTCATCACGCTTGTCACTACCGTCTCATGTAGACGTCCTTGCTTCGTGCCACGCTCGCCCATGCTGCCAGAGGGCCGAATATTCGCGGAGCGCGAGGCGGCACGCGCTGCCAAGGAGGCGTACGAGACTGCCGTGCTGCAGCGCTCCAAGTCGCAACGCGAGGTGAACGACCTCCTGCAGCGCAAGTCGCAGTGGACGGACGAGGACGTGCTCCGCTTCACGACGCTCGTGCGCGAGGACCATACCCGCGAGCACGAGGAGGCGCGCGCGAAGAACGCGGCGCACGCGGCGGAGGACGCCGTGGAGCGTGAGTTCGGGGAGCTCATGCGCGTCATCCTCAGCCGCTACCACGAGGAGCAGGCGTGGTCCGACAAGATCCGCAGCGCCGCCACGTACGGGCAGCTCGCGGCCCTCGCGCTGAACCTCGCCGTCTTCGTGCTCGCAATCGTGCTCGTGGAGCCGTGGAAGCGGCGCAGGCTCGCACAGACGTTCGAGCGAAAGGTCGAGGAGATGGGCGCAAGGACGGAGCTCGCGTTCGAGGAGAGCACGAGGGAGCTGAAGGGGAGGCTGGACGAGCAGGCGGAGGCCCTCGCAACCCTGTTGGAGACCGTGCACCTCGCAAATCAGGTCGACGTGCACGAGATCTTGGCCATTCAGCGGTCGCTAAGTCCAGGGCGAGGGGCCGACGGCGAAGAGGAGGAGGGAGAGACCAGGACACCGCCGCCATACCCACGCGAGGAGCGAATACCTGGGGTGCTGCCGAAGCCACGGACAGATGGGGAGCTGGCGTTTTTCATGGCAGCGAGCGCGGCCGCTGCTGGCCTGCTCGGGTGGCTGGCTCGTAGTTGGTCAAGATGACTGTCATGCTGCTAACCGGGTTATGCAATAGATCAGGTTGGAGAGCACAGGATTCTGATCACCCGGAAGAACCTTTCCTATGTCAGAAAGATGCATTTCTCCAAGCCGCTTCCTAACCGTGCTTCCTCCGGGTGGTCCTGGGGTAGTGGGGTGATTACGTTGCGAGAAGAATTTCCCTTGAAATGTGGTACCTCGACCTGGAAGTTGAGGTGAGGCTTCCAAGTGTTGTACGCATGATTTCGTTGCTCTTGCCCATCAGTCCCTTTCACTACAGCCTTGTTTTCCCACAGAGATCCAACAAGCGTCGACAACAAACTGGCCGGTGGACCTCCACAGCGTGCGTTTTGCAACGGCCGTCGCAGCCACACTAAAGCCTCTAGGACGTAACCATTCTGCAAGCGCCTTTTAACATCATACTTTGAAGGTCCCGAAGTGACTGGCCCTTCCGTCGTCAATGGTAGCCTCCGAGCTCTCCGCAACGTCATCGTCCGTTCAGGTGATCTTAATTTCTCGGTTTTGCGGTCTCGTTCAGAATCACTAGATCTCGTAGGGGCCTCCGTAGCGGTGAGCTAAGGAGAAGATGGCCCTGTAATGGCATTTCAGTGCGCTCGCCACCGGGCCCCGCGTGGTCGCCTGCCTCACGATCCATACGCGTCCTCCCACCCCTGCCACAGTTTCCCGCCTTAATTCAGTTTCCTTGCTGTTTCGCATGGACGGAGCGGCGGGTGTTACATATCTGCTTAGAACGTCGTCATTACTCGCGGCCTTGCCTGGACGGCAGATGCCTTGAGAGAGACTCTGAGCCGAGGGCGAGCCATGGCGGCCTGTGGAAGGGGGTAGCTTCGGGCCTTGATGTTCTTCCTCTCCTAGTTCACTCCTTTGCCGTGATGGTGGATATTTTCTCTTGCTAAACCGGACTAACAGAAGCGCCGTGCTAATGGTCTAGTAGAGGTACGCATAGTAGGGCTGAAAAGCGAGGCCGGGTTCCGACCCGCCAGCGTTGTAAGCGGTGTGTCCTCCGGTGCCCGGCGGTCGCGTTAGCTGGGTGCAATGAAGACAGCGATTGCGTCGGGGGAAAATCCTGAGTGAGCTCATGCTTGCCGTAACATGTCGCACAGGCTGATCAATGCATTTTGTTAGCTGCCGCAACGGGGAAACTCTGCATATGTGTGAATTCCCTCTCCGAACCCACTGTGGCGTTTTGCCTGGCTAATGAATCGAGCAAATCCAATCAACGCTTTGCGATGTCACCGGTGTGCATCTGCTGAGTATGGAAGGGACTTCGTGGTCACAAGCGGCACAGTTGTTCGGCGAACTTCGAATAACGCGCTAGCGTTTCCAGAAGCTTTTGGTAGTGAGGGACCATGAATACGGGATTGGTGTCAAAAGTATAGTTCCCGCGCATTGAATGGCCCCAATGACATAAGGAGCTTGTAGTGTGGCTCCGTGTCGGCCTTTCGTCCTTGGCTCCTAGGTTCCATCCTTCGCGATATTCAGACTACTATACACGGAGCGCTCTCTGAAGGGACAAGGTTTCGTTCTGTCGCTAACGAGCTCTACATCATTACTGATTCCGAACTGTCCTGCAGGACGGGGCTTCGCCTTCTTCTACCACGTCCCAATCGCACTCTTCTGTTCGGCGTCCTTAGCTATTCGAAGACCGTGATTGTGTTGAGGGAAATGCCGATGGCGGAGCGACGAGAATCAATGGATGGTAACAGGTGCGCCTCGTTCTGCTTCTCTCGGGTTCGGACAAACCAGGACATTGATGAGACTTGGACCGAGATGCGCGTATGCTGAACTTTATCAGCAGGGTTGGATAGCCATAATATAAGGACTGCTCAGTGACATGCGGGTTATGTTGGCTCGCAAGCAACCAAGGAGAGAGCCCCCGGTCATGGCAGACGACATCTCTCAGCCGCCCGTCTCCAGCGAGACGCTCCTTCGGTCAGTCCGTCTCCCTCTGTACCCGGGGCAACATCGTGTCTGACGAAGGCCACCTTACAAGCATCGGTCCCATCGTGCGTATCCCCTGGCTGCCCTTCCCACTCGATGTGAGAGCGAGGAACCTGACAGCTTCCTTTTAGCTCATAGGCGCGTTGCTCTCATGGATGCTATTCGGCATCTCCATCGTCCAACTCTGTGCGTTTTCCCTCGATGTGTCCGAGACCTCGATCCCTCCCAAGCAACCCACCCATGTGCTGACCGATTATTTCCACCCCAGACATTTACCATGTATCATTTCCTCGCGATCGCTTCGCAGTCTGGGCGTCGGTGTACACCATCTTCGCGCTGGACATCTTCCAAAGCATCGTCGTTGCCTGCGAAGCGTGGCAAACATTATGTGCCGGCTGGGGACGCCCAGTAAATCTTCAATTTCCTGGTTGGACGTTCACCGGGCTGCCCATCGTTTCTAGCATTAGTAGGTGCCCTTGCTTCGCCGAGCCGTCCGGGTCGCTGATTGCGCCGCCAAGAAGTCTCTGTCTGGGTACAGACGTTCTACGCCTGGAGAATATACCGGCTCGGCAACTGGCGAGTGGTTCCCATCATCGTCATTATCGTGAGTCGGTCTTCGCGAGTTGTGGTGACGGTCGCGGACTCCAACGCTGACACTCCGGGACAGACTGCGCTTGCACAAGCAGGCGGCGCATGTGCAATTGCCATCTCGGTGAGCATGTCTTTCTTTCAGAGCCACCGCAAACTGTAGCAATGCCGCTGACAAGACGCTACGCAGTTCATCTGGCTGAAGGATATCCAGCGCCTGCATGACACGGATATGTTCGCCCGAACAATCGTATGTTCCCGTAATAGTTTCCCTCCTAGACCGGTGATCAAGCAGTTATCCAGGTGTGGTTAGGAGGCAGCGCCTTCACCGATTTGGTGGGTTCTTGCCTGGATGAGGCGTAGGCTAACGAGTTAATGCCGTATATGCAGACGATCATGTTATCGATGTGCTATTTGGTATGGTAGACAATCAGCGATCTCGCTCGCCGATGGCTCACATGCCTCACCGCAGCTGTTCAACGTCAAGAAGAAAACGGCGGCATTCGCGCGCAGCGAACTCCTGATCAGACGTCTCATCCGGCTGACAGTCGAAACCGGGTGTGCATGTGCCATTTCTGCGGTCCTGGAACTCGGCTTCTTCCTCGGCCTGCCGGATACGAATATCCACCTCATCGTGTAAGCTGGCAGTCTTCTGAGTGACGCCTAAAATTTTTGTGCTCACTATCTCCATCTCCAACAGCGCCCTAATCCTAAGCAAGGGTAGGCACTATCATGTGGCTGCCACCACCTGACTTTGACCGTTCTTCATTGAAGTTTACTCGAACACTCTCATGACGTCGCTCAACTCCCGTGCCAACATCTCTGGGAATAGGTCTCAAAAAGGGAGCACCATGACCACGATTGGGTTCAGGCACGTGGGGATGCTTGGGGAAGCCGAAGATGAAACCGCATCGCGAGGTGTCGCCGTACACATTCCGCACACGATGGACTCCAGTACGGCTGCCGCGTCCGGCTCCTCTGGGACACCAGACGATAAGTTTGCAGGGGTGCGTCACTTCTTCAATTCGAAGTTGCACGTTGACTGACTAGAGTTGTAGAGCTGGGATGTTGAGATGAACGGAATGCGCCCCTCGGCGAAAGGCAGTGACATGCATGCACCCGGCGAGGCGACCTGGCAGACTACTCTCTAAGACCTGCACTGAGGAAAACCATTGGTCAGTGCATCTACGTACGAGGAGGGTGACTATCGTCTGAGGATTTACCTTCTGGCCCACATGGTTTGATATTCCGAGCGAACGTCATAATGTTTGCACTGGCCTGTAAGTGCTACTAGTATACATATGTACAGTATCAGCCGCTTGTTTGACGGACTGGACTCAACAGTTGAGCCTGTTCGCGGTGGTTGCTTCTCGAGGGCGCTTGCCACATGTTTGTTCCTATTTGGAGTGTTGTTTGTTTGCATACACTCCTCGGTCGCCACTCGGCCCATCGTGATAACTACGGTCGACATGCACGTAGCCCTCGCGTTTAACCCCGCCTTCTCCATTCCCCGCCTGGCCCTTGCGATGCTCGTCAACGTTGTAGGAGCCTCGCAGAAGCTAACTTATTTCTGCCGTAATCGATGCCGAGATGCCGCAGGCTGCTGCCTCCAATATTTCTGTCGTTTCGCACGCGAGGCAGGGGCATCGTGGTTCCTTACGTACCCTTCCCGGCTTCTTTCGCCATCCTCACCCGAGATTCACGACGGTAACAGACCGTAACGTGCTTGGTGGCATGGCCGGGCGGCCGCACCGCAAGGCTCCTCACCTGAGCGGGACAGGCTACCAGCTTCTACCTCTTCGGTGCGTTGTGGCTCTTTGTCACCGTGCCCGCCCAAGCTTACACAGATCATCGTTTCAGGGCAGCTGTACATCAGGCCAAACACATCCGCCCTATTGGCGAAGATCCTTGTCGCTTGTGTAACCTGCGTCACGACCGAAATCACGCCGTGTTGTGGCAACTCGTCGTCAAATATAATTAGCCCCTGGGGAGACTCGCGAAATCAAAGGCACGTCCGCGTTAGTGTGTTGCCTTCGGTCTATACATATAGGTGCCCAGGGCCCCTCCTCTGAGCACAAGACTCGCTTCGGCAACTTGACTCCCCCTGCCACACTTGGTCGCTGGGAACCGAGCTGAAAGGACGCTGCTGTCTGGCAGAATGCTTGTCTCCCGTCTTTTCGTTCTTTGTGCATATTGTGCGGCACAAGCACTCGGCATCATCTTCGAGAGCCCGACACCGGACATCCTCGACAAGAACTATGACATCATCGTCGTCGGAGGTCAGCTGGGTTTCTCGTACTCCATGCCGTTGCTGATGTCGAGCCATGAAACGTAGGAGGAGCTGGAGGCGCAGTCATGGCTAACCGGCTCAGTGAGGATCCTGGAACAAGGGTTCTGCTCATTGAGGCGGGCGGAAGGTCAGCGCGCCGCCTGGATCATTTCATTCTTCCTGCTGACGAACATTGTAGCGATTTCATGAACTTAAACATTTCAGCACCTGGGTTATCGAGCACTCTCTCCAGGTCCAGATTCGTGTGTAGTTCGCACTATTGCCTCGTTTGGTCGGTCCTGAGTAATGGTGACCCAAGGATTGGAATTTTACGACGACCGCCCAAGCTGGCCTCAACAATCGCTCTGTGCCGTATCCACGAGGCTTCGTCTTGGGCGGCTCGACAGCTATCAGTAAGTCTTGAGTATGCTTTCATTTCGGTTAATGACAGACTTTCGCAGATTTGATGATATACAACCGAGGAACGATTGACGACTTCAATCGCTTTGCCGACGTGTCGGGAGACCAGGGATGGTCATGGGCCAGGTTGCTGCCGTTCATCTTCAAGGTGTGCCTGCTTCTGCTTTGTCCAATATCATTCAGAAATGTACTGAGGGGCCATAGGTCGATAAAATGACTGCCCCTACAGACGGTCACAATACGACAGGCCAATTCAATCCTGCACTTCACAGCACCCGCGGTAAAACCTCGGTCCATCATGTCTATGAGATTCCCGTCCTTATAATATCCTCTAGGTGTATTGGATATTAGTGTCCCGGGTGTGTCGCTGGCCATCGACTCGCGAGGACTCGCTGCATCGGCGGAGCTGCCACACCAGTTCCCGTTCAACCTAGATTATAATTCTGGCGATACAATCGGTCTTAGTGCGTCCTCCTTTTCACCCTTCACTGGAAAACTCTTCTGAAGCTTCGAGCGTAAGGCTGGACGCAATCTACCGTACGTAGAGCAAATCTCTGGGGCATCGTCGTTCTGACGGAGATCATAGATACATGATGGTCGGCGAGTAACCTCAGCCACTTCCTACCTAGCAGACACATTCAACCGAACGAATCTCGATATCCTCGTTAATACTCGCGTGACGAAGGTCGTATCAGTTGGAGACGTTGATGGAGCTCCTGATATGCGCGGCGTCCAGTTCGTGCAGACTGCCAACGGTGAGTGTGTCCCGTTAATTCCATATCACACAGAACTTGATGTTCAGGGTTTGGTGTAGGTCCTGTGCACACACTCAAGGCTACGAAGGAGGTGATCCTCTCAGCAGGCTCCATTAAGTCTCCCCATATTTGTAAGTCTGCTGGAGTTGTTCGAATACCTGTCTCTGGCCAACGAGGCTCCAAGTAATGCTTTCTGGTATTGGCAACCGCGAACATCTCTCCTCCTTCGGTATCAAAACCATCGTCGATCTTCCTGCGGTTGGGACAAACCTGCAGGACCATGTCTTCCTGGGAAACTCCTGGCTGGTCAATGCGAATTTTACCCTCGACGACCTTCATCGGAATGCCACACTTGCATCTGAACAGCTGCAAATCTGGGAGACCGACGGAACCGGTCTGATAGGCCTTCCTCCGAGCAACCAATTCGGTTGGTTCCGGGCGAATGCATCGGTATTTAAGGACTTAAAGGCGAAGGATCCCAGCGCTGGACCTACATCTGCCAACTTCGAGCTTATTATCAGTGTGCGTGTATCGTGCACTCCTTTGAAGTATGACATCGTTCATGCGATGGTGGATGCACAGGACAACTTTGCTTCAAAGCGTATCGCGCTACCGGCTGAGGGACGCTTCCTATCCATAGTCACAAACGTGATCTCACCTAGCTCTCGTGAGTCTCGAGTCGCCACAGCTCGCACCTTTCATCCCCTTGCTTTGATACCCTCACACTCTCACTTGTTGCAGGCGGAACCATCTCCCTGAACTCCACCAACCCGTTCGATGCCCCCCTCATCAACCCCAACCTCCTCGGCACCGATGTCGACCGCGCGATCATGCGCGCCGCAATAAAGGCAGCTCGCGCGTTCGTCGCGGCGCCCGCCTGGGCGGACTATGTTATCAGCGAGTTCGGTGCTTTCGCAAACGCGACGACAGACACGGAAATCGACGCGTATATCAGCGACAACGCGGACACGGTCGATCATCCGGTCGGGACGGTGCCGATGGGGCAGGGCGCGGGAGGCGCGCTCAATGCGGATTTGACCGTGAAGGGGACCGTGGGGCTGAGAGTCGTTGACGCATCTGCATTCGTGAGTGGTGCTCTACTTATGGGTTGTGCGTGGAGCCCAACCGCTGACGAGGATGGTTTGGCGATTTTAGCCTTTCATCCCTTCAGGACATACGCAAGGTCCGACCTATATCTTGGCAGAGCGAGCTGCGGAGCTTGTCAAGGCGAGCCTCGGTCGGTCTCATGGGACCCGCGAACTTTGAAGGGCATTGGTATGTCGGACGACAGAAGAAGTCGAAGTTTACTAGGACTGTATGATCATTCAAGGAGCGTTGAGACGATTTATGACTGGCGTTTTACTCACGATAGCTTGCGTGGCATCGGCAATTGGCTCGGATGCGGAGCGGCGGTTAGTCTCGTTCCAAGACCCGTCCGTCGGCCTATGTAAATATGAGAAGGTTCTGGTTGGTACGAACCTTGAGCAGGAGTCGCTGTTGAGATAATTTCCCTGCGTTCGCACTGCCATTGGCTCAGCGCTCAGCGCTCAGGCCCGGCACATGCCGACGGCGACACACACGACTGGCGGTGCACAGCCACTAATGGAGGGGAGTTGCTCGAGTTCTCCCTGGTTCTACTCAGTTTCGGATCCTGCCCTGAACCAGCCGCAGTTGGTAAGGAATAGCTAAATTCTCTCAGCCATTGCATTCAAGACTACTCCTCGCGTCCCCCAATGTATGGCCTGACGCATCAATCTTGGGTTGCACGTCCCGATCAACTTGCCAGTGGCTCAACTGTTGAAGGTAACCTCCGCTCTAGCTGCATATATGCACGTTGTACCATTCATCTTCTTCTCCTGGAACAGTTTTACACCTTGACCGCATCCAAGGAGATAATTCACGTATGCCTCCCGAATCGTTATGAGGCTCAAGGACTTCCAACAGGATCACCCCTTCGAATTCTTCGCGAATACTTGGACAGCGAACTCCACGTTACCCGCGTCCCGGAGGCTCCATCCATCTGGCAAGCGAGTGGGTCAGGACCGCACAGGTTGGGAGCTGTTGGTTCCGTGTATCCTAAGGCGAGATATCGATCCTCGAGGGACTGGCCACGGGTTACTGGTTATGAATAACTCCGTTCGATGCACCACCCATTAACCCCGGCTCTGACCGGGATCACTGTGGACCTCGCGATCATTCGCGAGGCGGTCAAAGCCCTGCTCGCATTCGTCAAGGCACTCGTTTGGTCCGACTACATCATCAGCGAGTTCGGGAAATTCGCGAGCGAACGCGAACACGGACGCGGCGCTCAACGCGGACCCGTACTCCCACCTTGTACTTCCGGTGGTGATGGGCAAGAGTGCATCCTTGATTCCGGACTTGAGGGTGCGGGAACTGCGGGCCTGCAGGTGATAGACGTGTCGGCCTTTGTGAGTGGTTGAGTTTGGGTGGTGAAGACTCCGGCGCCGAGGGTGTTGATTCTGATGCTGTTCCTGCATGGAGCCCTTCGTTCCTCAGGGCACACGGAAGGTTCGAGCTACATCGTGGCGGAGTGGAACGCGCGGGGCACCTCGTATGCGCTGAATTGGGGATATAGGATGGGCTTCTGTGTGGGTAACGTCGACGGACTTGGATCGCCTGGACTGACGTATGCGCGCCTGTATAACTTCAGACGCGTGCTGGATGTACGTTCGAGGTGGCTGAGAGACGTACGGTATTTCTGCAGCAGGAGAGCTCCCATTCACATGCCCAAGAGATGACGCTCCGTACCTGCTCCATTTCGGTGTGCTGGAGTTTATGCGACAGACACGGGGCGATTTTCGCCGAACGCACGCGGCGATCGAAGGCACCCTCGTCGAAGAATCGTCTGCAACATTGACACCAGTTCCCAGCCTCTTTCGATGAGCGGCGTGAGTGGCGCCAGGGTTCTGTCTCGACAGATGTCTGGGCTGGTTCGCGGGACTGGCGAGTCGCTGAAAGACAAGGGAGCTGCCGGAAGCGAGGGCTGTCGGGAAGTTGTGCGGTGGGGAGAGGCAGGGCGATCGAGGAGAGTCGGGATTAGTGTCTCGATCTGGAAGCGGGCCGGGGAGAGGGCGACGCGCCGAGTGACGTCGGGGCTGGAAGCGCAGGGCCCAGCGCTCTGGCGCGTCGCAGCGGCCCTCTTTCTGTCCATCGTCTGCGCACTTACTGTCCGTTCCCCCTCGCCCCCGCGCCCCTCCCCTCTCCTCCCATGGCGAGCGGCGCATACCACTCTTCCGATCCCGACCAGGACGACGTCGGGCTAGGCGTCACCCCAACAACCACGCCGGGTCCCCGAGGGCCGCTGTACCGCAGCATGAGCCACAATTCCCAATGGTCCATCCCCGAGACCCCCTCCCATCACCTGCAGGGTACGTCCTACTTCACACAGCGCCCCGTCTCCCCTCCCCCCCGTCGCGTCCATTCCGCGAACCCGAGCACTGCAGGCAGGAACCACTCCGCCAGCTCCGCGTCCAGGCGCAGAGGTGTGCGCAGCACCAGCATCACCAGCTCCCATGCCACAACGAGGGGGTACAGCGAGGACGGTGGAGCCCTCAGCGAGGAGAATGAGGATGAGGCGGGGTCGGGCGACGAGCACAACGATTCCTCGGGCAACGACACCCCTCAGCCTGGCGACGGTCGCGCGGACGATGGCGACCATGATGACGAGGAGGACCACGAGGAGGACCCGATAACCCTCAAGGACCGCCAGTCTCTCATCAACGTCGAGCACCCCTTCGGTCTGCCCATCTGGAAGCCGGCACTGTACAAGAAGCAGCGCTCGGTCACCAAGTACGCTGACCAGGCGCTCCATTCCATCCCCAGCGCGCAAGCAGAGCGGCACCTCCTCCCAGGCAACATCTTTTGGCTATTCGCGTTTGGATGGTGGCTCGCGATCACCTGCTTCGTCATTTCTGCCCTTCTCTTCGTCGTCCCCAAAGGCGGGCGAGATTACTCCACACTCGTCTTCGGCCTCGGATGGTACATCGCCTGGCCGTTTGGCAAGTATGTCGAGGGCGAGACAGGTGTACTTCCGGATGACGAGGAGCAGGCCATTCCTCCAGACTCAGCTCATAGCGAACACTTCCCTGAGGAAGTCTACACTGGGGGGCCTTCGCAGGTCCCCGCTTCCGCTTATTCGACGATAACGCCTCGCACTGCGATTAATCAAGAGGCCAGCTCAGAGTCATGGGCCGGCATGGCTACTGAGACCACGTCCCTCCTTGGGCAACAGAACGGCGATCCATCCCATGCTCCTACTCGCCCTGCAAAGTCATACGGCGCAACTGTCAAGAGCGCATATGGCGTTGATATCACGTCTGAGAGCAAATCCGAGTATTGGTTGGGCAAGACATGTTTCTGGCTTGCGTTGATCACCGTCATTGCGCCCCTCCTCCTCCTGGTGTCGCTCGTCTGCTGGTTCATTATCTTTATGATTCCCATGGCCAGGTTGAACTGGGTCCTCATCACCCATCTGTTCGAACACCCAACATCGATCCGCTTCTGCTCGGCCCCTGTTATTCCCATTGCGGAGAGCGGAGAGGTAGTGCGCGAGGGTGAAGAAGGTCGCGATGTCGAAGCAACCCCGGTAGCTTTCCAGCATCCTCGACTCGCGGCCGGCCAGGCCGCGCCTTCTGGCTCCCCAACCTCCACTGTTCTCCTCTGTACCTACCGGGCTTGGGGATGGAAGTACTACAAGTACACGGTTGGAGGCGTCAACATCATCTTCGTCAACCTCCTGCCGTTCGTGCTCTTGACTATCCTCGACGGCATTGTTCTCCTGCCTCTAGTCGAGGGTTGGGAGCACCAAGGACAGCATGTTCCTGCATTCCTATCATTCATCACGGCCCGCGCCCTCATCTTCGTGATGAGTTTGGCATCGGTCATTCCGTTGTCGTATTTCATTGGCATGGCCGTGGCCTCGATCTCTGCCCAGTCGTCGATCGGAATGGGTGCGGTCATCAATGCCACTTTTGGTTCCATTATCGAAATCATACTCTACGGCATCGCACTCACGGAGAGCAAGGGTCACCTCGTCGAGGGTTCCATAGTTGGCAGCTTGCTTGCTGGCGTCCTGCTGATGCCGGGTATGAGCATGGTCAGCGGTGCCGTCAGGAGGAAGGAGTTGAAGTTCAACGCCAAGAGCGCCGGCGTCACGAGTATGCTGCTCATCATGGCGTTCATCGGAACCATCGTCCCGACACTGTTCTACCAGACGTACGGCAGTGTGAGTGGCATCCTTGAAACCGTCGTGTATGGCAGCTTAACATCTATCTGCAGTTTGAGCTCGTTTGCGATGGATGTCCTTCGCAAGACGTGTCGTCCTTAACGAAGCCTTGGGTGTGCCAGCACTGCTATTATACGCATCCGGACCCGATGTTCGATCCGTTCTATCAATCCACAGTGAAGCGTCTGATGTTCTTCTGTGCTGTCATCCTCGTTTGTGTAAGTCCTTAATGTCTTTGAAGGTCGCATGCTTATTGACGGAGTCGTCGTAGTCCTACCTTATTGGTTTGTGGTTCTCGTTACGTACGCACGCCAGCCAAATCTGGCAGAACCCTCAGCAACTTCTGCACGCTGGTGAATTCCCCCCTCCGTCCAATCGCATGTCGATCTACCACCGCCTTCTCCCTGGAGGACAGACCAAGCACGACCTGCACCACAAGCAAAGTGTCTTGACCACGCACACGGCTGAGAGCCATTCTCCATCGCGGAGCGAAACTCCCGTCCCGCGTGCACCCGAGCCACTGCCCGTCACTTCCGAATCTTTGCTGCAGCCCATCGTCCCTGCAAATTTCGCTCAACCTGCCGGAAACCGTCGCATCTCTTACGCCATTCC
>JAKLMY010000039.1:0-156919 GCA_022814645.1 Ganoderma meredithae | reverse complement strand
GGCTTCACCCCTATAATGGAGAGTGTCGACCACGCGATGAAGGACACAGGTATCCAACCGCTCCAGCTCCCTGGCAGCATTACCACGGACGACTTCACGCGAGCCGTCGCGGTCGCCACTGTCAGCGCACTTCGTCACCAGCAGCACCGTTCGCCTGCGCGGCTTCGGGCGTCTGGCGCGGAGATGGATGCTGGGCAGGGTGGGCATGGAGGACACGACGCACCGTCATGGAGTCGTGCGACTAGCGCGAGTGTGCTGCTGGCATGCACAGCATTGTATGCCATCATTGCTGGTATGTGTCTTCGCGTCCCATTCATGGGAGTGATATGGTGAGCTGACGTGAATTTGGGAATACAGAGATCCTCGTCGACGTCGTCGATGTTATCCTCGAAGGCTCTGGGATCGATGAGAAGTTCCTTGGTGTCACCTTGTTTGCGCTCGTCCCGAACACAACGGAGTTCATGAACGCCATCTCGTTCGCGATGAACGGGAACATCGCGCTCAGGTATGGAGGCTGTCGTAGTCCGTTTTGGATCTACTCCTGACGTTGTTCGCCTTCAGTATGGAGATCGGCTCTGCGTACGCGCTCCAAGTCTGTCTACTCCAGATCCCGGCGATGGTCGCGTTCTCCGCCTGGTACGCTCCGGAAAAAATGGGCTCTGTTGCCGAGACCTTCACGTGAGTTGCTGTCTCATATTCGGAGCGACGTTCTAGTGCTAAGTTTGATTGCAGCCTGATCTTCCCTCGCTGGGACATCATCGCGATCATCCTGTCGGTCTTCTTGATGACCTACACCTACATCGAGGCGAAGAGCAACTACCACCGAGGCAGCATCCTCATCTTATCCTATCTGGTACTCATCTCCGGGTTCTATTACGCGCCGAATCGCTCCGATGAAGACGAGGCGATTGGCCGCTACTTCAAGCCGCTCGTTCAGTCGTTCGGTTCATATCTTGGCCTCCATTAAACCCATGACCTGCAACTGGTAGAGCGTTTCTGCGTACTGATACGTTGTCTCGATACCCTGACGCCACTTGCAAGGTCATATATACCTTGTTCTTGGCCACGACATCTCTTTTCGTTCATCCTCTCCCCCGCTTCCTCTTTATATTACTTGTCTTGGCTCTCGGCTCACCCTCCATCTGATATCTGCCTGTTCGTCTCTTCTTCCCTATCGCTAGTTCAGTGCATCTACATCCTCACGCCCGCAATCTGCCAAAGGACAATCATCATGTCGCCTTAACGATTCCCTCCACAGTATCCCGTAGCTCAGTTCGCGCACAATGTATCCCGGATTTACATTTCTGGCGCGGGTCTGATGCTCATGCGCCTCGGCCCAGGAAAAATCAGTCAACCAAGACGAGTCGGCGTGGCTGTGTGATGCCAGGAACGCGGCATGCGCTTGACAAATTGGACGCTTATGTCGAACCATTTTCGTGAGCATCCTCGCAGTGGTGAGTCGTACGTTGAGCCAGTCGCAACCTGCCCGCACACGGCGGTACTGTCCCCGCCTTCAACAATGCGGAGCGTTATATACGCAACAACTATTCCTGCCTAAGAGTCCTTCACGACTTGTCTTCTCTCCCTGGCCACCGCAGTGCCTGCGTCTTCTATGGCTCGTCCAACTTCGGAGTCGAAATTTGCTACTCTCAACCCTCGGACGACGCGCTATGAGTTCATGGGACCCCTCGGGGCCTTCGTGATCGTCCTCGGCGTCCCAGCCACGATGTATGGGCTGTACTTCGGGTGCTCCGGACAAACTGGCGGCTGCCCGCCCGCGTTCGACGCGAACGCGGTCGGCGCCGCGCTCTGGAGCTGGGCATGGTGGAGGAGCTTGTGGGACGTGGAGGCAGCGCTGGCGTACTTGGCCTGGTACGCGTATGTGGTCATTGCGTGGCTCGTGCTTCCCGGGAAGTGGGTCGAAGGTACGGTCATGCGCGATGGGCAAAGGAAGAGGTATAAGATCAACGGTTCGTGCAGTCAATCTACCTTCTTTTGTGGGAGTTTTAGAATGTCATTGAGCGGGGTTTTTGCAGCGTTTCCCACTGCACTATTGGCATTGGTCATTGTGGCGGGGGTCATCTATCAGAAGGGACCCAAGCCTTTGACATTTGTCTACAAACATTGGGTCGGGCTGCTCACAGCGTCGACGCTCATGTCTTTCGTGCAAGCGTTCATGTGCTACGTCGCGTCTTTTCGCGAAGGGGCGTTGCTTGCGCTCGGTGGGAACACGGGGTCCCATATCTACGACGTGCGTTCCGTTCAGCCTTGTAAAAACAGAACAGTCTTATTCAATGTTTGGTGTTGCAGTTTTTCATCGGCCGCGAGCTGAACCCATCGATAGGCCCGTTCGACCTCAAGTCGTTCAATGAGATTCGCCCAGGACTAATCCTCTGGGTGATACTCAACATCGGAGTCGCATGCGAGCAAGCCGTGCGTCGGGGCGGCCTGGATAACATCACCGACTCGATGTGGCTTGTGCTCGTATTCCAAAGCTGGTATACCCTTGACTGCGTTTACAACGAGGTGCGTTTGTAATTCTCTACTTCCTCTAGCAATTTAAATTGACGTACTGTACTCCCATCCAGTCCGCATTGTTTACAACTATGGATATCACGACGGATGGCTTCGGGTTCATGCTCGCGTCCGCGATCACATGGGTGCCGTTCACGTACACGATCCAGGCGCGCTACCTTGTATTCAACCAGATCCAGCTGGGACCAATCTACACCACGCTCATTATCGGCGTGAACTTGCTGGGGTACTACATCTTTCGCACAGCAAATGGGGAGAAGAATGACTTCAGGAATAGGAAGAACCCGAAAAGTAGGCGTCGTCTCGCGTATTGAGGACAAAAATTGACGTTCAGTAGACCTTCAATACATGACTACCGAGAGTGGTAGTAAGCTGCTGACATCGGGCTGGTGGGGGAGGAGCAGGCACCCCAACTATTTGTACGTCCTTTCGAATGTCGCAGAATAGCGAGTTGTTCATTGACGTCCTCATTAGCGGAGACTTGCTCATGGCTCTCACGTGGTCGCTTCCGACAGGATTCAATACCCCCATCACGTACTTCTACATGATTTGGTTCGCATTGCTGCTTGTCCATCGTGAGCGGCGAGACAGCCAGGCTTGTGAAAAGAAGTACGTTTGCGTTGGTCCCGGTTCAGATTGACCCAGATACTCATTTCAATTTCAAGGTATGGAAACGACTGGGTCAAATACAAACAGCTCGTACCATGGCGGATCGTACCGTATGTGTATTAAGACCGGCGAAAAATGGCCCACCCGTATCTAAGGGCAAAAGGAGCCAAATGTAAGGGGTTGTCCGATCTGTGGACATTGGATACATTGCCCAATTCCTGTCCTGTGCGATGCCGATTCTTTGGGATACAATTACATTATCTACATCTTCTCCGTATCTACAACCTCCAGCAACCTCTTCGACCCGTGCCAAACTACGGCATTGCGTGCAGAGTGGGATAGCTACGTCTCGTCGTCAAACCTTGAAGTCGTCGACACTATCCACGTCGTCATCGTCATCGTCCATTGCCGAGTTTTGTGAGTCCAAATTGCCGTCACCACCGTCGTCCGAGTCCCAGAGATCTTCCCCGACATCAGGGTCAATGGTCGCTCCGAGGGAGCCCGCTACTCGCGCGAACCTGATGACGTGGTCATCGACGACCGTGGACAATGGGCGACGCGAGTCTAATATGATACTCCGCAGGTAGGCGTCTTGGAGGTCGAGCAGCAATCGCGAGACTAAAACCGACGCCATCCTAACGGCGAAGATAGTGTAAATGTTAAATCGATGGAACATGATGCATGATCAAGGAAATTGACATACGGTCCAAGGAATATACCGATGATGCTGTCTCCACCTAGGTCCTCGATCTACTCTAGTTCAGTAACGCGTGACGATAGTAGCTGGAAAAGTGTATTTACATTGCGGACAGAGAGCACGAGGTGAATGGTGTTCAAAACCGCGAGGGCCCTAATTGTGGAGGACATGGGAAGTTCTGAGCATGACATCGAGCTCCGCTTCAAGCTCTGTGGCTCACAGGAAATAGATTAAACCTGCTTCTAGAGTTAGTGAACCGCGTCAGGCACGCGTGCCTGGGAAGAGTAAATGCGCACCATTATACAGCATCACGCTCGACAGCGTCTTTCGACCGACTTTCCTCAAGTCCGAAAAATTGCCTCTGAAGGGAGAGGTCCAGTACGTGACTGCAAGGAGGAGCATGTGCCCGGCCAAATTGAACACCCGCTCGACGATGACCACTAGTAGTGTGCCAAATCGGTCAGCCCATGTTACGAGGGAGGGAGGGATGCCTACATCTGCGGAAGACACACCGAAGGTTAGTATTAGGAAGAGGCCTTGTAGACGTGTGGAGAACTCAGGTTACCTTGTGTACAGATCAATGGGAGTAAAATCTGCTTCAAAGCATCCAGTCATGGGGACAACCTCGCCTGTCGGCCTGAATGTGTATGGGACCTAGGGTTATCCAAGTTAACGAAGGGTCTACCATGTAACGAAGAGACTTTTCGTACAATGATGCACGCCACCGGAACGACGAAAATAAAGAAGGTCACAGTGGCGAGGAGTGCGTGGCGGGTGAGGGCATACACACGCAGTACGGCGAGCACTTCAAGCTTTGTGAGCCCCCGAAGCGATGAGTCAGAGGTGACAACCACATTGTACGAACCTACAACGGGTAAGGAGGTAAAGAAACTCAAGACGAAGGTCGTCCAGACAAGTTGCGTGCAGCTGTTGCGGCTCCGTCAGGTCGCATAACATCAGGGATGTCCTATGTTGGCTCACCTCTGTCAACGCCCGTCTCGTCAATCAGGCATTACAGGATGACAGCGAACTTCTCTCACCTCTTCAGAAAGTGGGGAGAACTGAACGAGATATAGAACATTTTCCAGCAAGGTCAGATATCTCGTCGTGGCGTAGAGCGTGGTCGCGCCGATGGATGCGCCTGTCCAGAACAACGAAACTTCCCAGGGTAGACTGAGCAGCCAATCAAACACAAGAAACGCTACGCAATGCGTTGTTTGAAGTCACGTTCCGGCACCGACAAACGAGCGATGACCCACCAATGACTGCGACGTTGCAATAGTTGCTGTTTAGTCTGCGGCGCGGGTGTGGATGAGATACACCTTGAGCTTGTTTTAGCTGTACGAACAAGGATGGGTACTTGCAGGTTATTGAATAGATCGACGACGCCCGCGTAGTCGGGATCTTCCTGAGATGCCATAGCCCACTTCTGCGGGGCATGTGGAGCCTGAGAGGCAATTAGGAGATGAGCACCCAAGTCCCTACTCTTATCCCCCAGATGGGCTTCAACGATCACCAGAGAAGAGCAGAGTCGACATCAGCGGTATTCGACAAAAGGAGAGCGCGGCAGCGTCAAGGTCCAAGGGCTATCCTGTAGCGAAGGTCCTCCTTAAGAGACCTGCGCCGATGTGGATCATACTCACGATGTCAACGTCAGGATCTGCGCCGGAGCCCATCAATCTCTCGAAGCCCACTACATATATATCCTTGTGGAGTGTAAGCGAATGCCTAAGCTGGTATCTCCATAGAGACGACTTCGCCGTCCATCCTCGCCGGCGCGCAGCATGAGAGGCGAAACGGGATCCTGCCGTACCGCGATTCTGCTCAAAAATTATCCCGTCACTGTGTGTCCCTCCCAGCGGGCGAGTCAATAGAATGGAACATGCAACTCAGCGACAAGTCGACCGGGTAATGCTAGTTGATAGTTGATAGTTGAAGGTCCCGGCGGGAGATCTTCATGCCGTGACGAAAGATTCGACCTGGTCCTCCACTCTGGAAGTGGTGCCTTCGAGCGGAGCGGGTAGTAACGAATGTCCATGGGCCAACGCACCAGCCTCAGACAGGCGTTCAACGCTCACCGCCGACGTTCGAGATTGTTTGCTGTGCACGTCTTCCCGCCTGCCGTGGGATTGAGCATAAGTACGGGCGTCGAGCTCGATGAAGTCCATGTCCGTCTTCAGAGAATCGCCGGCTCAAAATTCGAAGTAGCCGGGACTTGCGTGCTCAGTCATGCGTTTCCTGTGGCAAGTGCCGGCGAGCGCGGGGTACTTCCTGAAAACCCGGGAGGCGATGTACGGGAGCTTTGAGGCGTTCGCACCCAAGGGGGGCGAGAAGCGCGCGAAGCACTGGGAGCACAGGACGCTCGCGGGGTGGCTGGAGGCGGACGGGACGCGGCGGATGTTTGGGGAGGAAAGCGATGAGTGGAGGGAGATGAGTGGGTGGGACGGGGGCCGGTGGAAGAGGTTTATGGACGCGTTGGCCGAGTATGAGGCAGTAGATACCATGTCTCAGTCAAGATTGTCCATGAGTAATCGAATATCGAGTCTGGTACAGACCAACGTGCAGGGACTCATCGTGGTGTTATTCCAAGATGCTTGGAGCCTCTGTGGTTAGCGTTCTTACGACTCGGAGACATCGAGTCATGCAAGCGCCCAACAAGCGCTGCTCATGCTCAGCGTGGCTCGCTTCGTCACGCGTGACATAGCGCGTCCGCCTTGTGACGCGTCGTGTCGCGTGATGGGCGCTTGTACTGCCAGTGGCGTCCGCCCGCGTCTTACCGCTGCACTCATCAACCATGTCCCCCTCCGCAACCCCTGAACCTGAACTCGCTCTACCAGACGAAACTAATCCTATGGACGCGGAACAAATTCAGCAAGGAGAGCAGGAGGTGCCCACGTCAATGGACCGGCCGAAACCAAAGAAAGTCAAAACATCAGCCTCTGAACCTCTTTCACGGGAACCGGGCAAGTCGTTACTACCATATTCTCGAGTACAGAAGATCTTGAAGGCAGACAAGGTACGTTTTATCTTAGTTGCTCAGTCCCGCACGTTCACAGCCATGTATGCGTAGGATCTTATCATGGTTCAACGAGAGGCCGTCTTCTTGATTTCGAGGGCCACCGAGGAATTCATTGCGCGAATAGCAGAAGCCGCGCAGGCTGTGGCATCGAGAGAAGGCAGGGCAACGGTGCACGCCAAGGATTTGAGTGCGTATATTCCTCCCAGCTTCACATTATCCACAGTCGATAGACGACTCGCTGCACAGTGTCATGCATACGACGCGGAGAAGAGTATGTGTTCCTTGAAGGTATGTCCTGCCATTGTCTGCGCTGAATTATCTGCCTATCTCCTTCTTGTAGAGGCAATACCGTTTCTAGAGCCCAAACCAGCACCTATCAAATCAGGCAAAGCAAAGGACTCTAAGCAGGCGAAGTCAGGAAGCGGAAACCAGGACGGTGAACAGAACCCAACACCTCAATCCACCATGCTCGACCATTTCATTCAGCCTAGCAGGAATGACCCACAAGGTTCTCAGGGCGAGGTCTTTGAGAATGAAGATGGAACATTATCGGGTGGAGGACCTTCCGAGTCATTGTCGTGACGGTTGTTAGTACGTAAGGTAGTGAGTCCTACCATCATGATCCCGCGGAATGATATGTAGTCATCGCAGGAACCTAGAAGTGTGTTCGACTCTGCCTGCGTAGTGCCACTCGTACGCGCCAGTGCCAGTGCCAGTGCCAGTGCATCTGCAAGACACTCGACATCGCCTGCTGATGACGACAGCTTGGTGCACAATGCTCCGATACATTTATTCCCTCAAACTATATGTGAGGGGTAACTTGTTACTAATAATGTTCTTTCACAGCCGAGCCTGTTCACCGACGTCGACTGCGCTGTACTTATCGAAAGCAGCCAACAGCTTCCCCCAACGGCCTTCGTCCCATGAGGCCATCTCCTTCCACTCTTCGCTGTCCTCACCCAGGCACACCTTGAACCACACAAAGAACCCCGCGACGACGACGTCTGCGTACGTCACTGTATCGCCATCCCCCAACACGAAGAACCTCCTTTTGCCCCCAGCGCCTTCGTACCACGCCGCGATCTTGCCTGTCGCCTTCTTCAACTTCGCCCAGGCCTGCGCACGTGCCTCGCTGCCAGGCGGAGCGAGCTCCTCCAGCTTTCCACCTAGCCGTGCTTCCCTCGTCCGACGGAAGTATACCTTGCTACCCTCGCGGAGCACTCCGAACGCCGCGGGGATAATCAACGGCAGGTAGCTTGTGCCAAGCGCGCCCCAGAACGCGTCCTCGAACGCGGTGGTGAGCACGTCGAGCTCGGCGGGGATGAGCCTGGGCGCGGCGTCGGGGTACGTCGCCTCGAGATAGCGCGCGATCTTGCCCGAATCGGTGACCGCGGTTTGTGTGTTTGGGTCGAAGATCGCGGGGAGCGAGTACAACGGCGAGCCGTCGCTCTCTTTGGAGGTCGGGCTCGCGCCGATCTTCTGGCAGAGCGCGGCGATGTCGGGGTACTCGACCCAGACGGTCGTGTATGGGATGCCCTTGATGTTCAGGGTAAACCTGCGGAGGGGTCGCGGGTCCGGATGATGAGATACTACGTGCAATGTTGATCTTAGTACTCAAGATCACCCCCACCTCGTTTTCCAAGTATGCCGCGACCAGGCTACACCCTTGGCGATGCTAGGGATGTCGTAGAATATGATGGGATGGGACATCTTGTTCGTCGAGGCGTACAGTGGGAAGAACGCTCAAACGTTCAAGCCAGGCAGTACTAGCGGTGTGGACTCTGCTATCCTTCACCTCCTGGGAACTGCGGTTGGGAAGTGAAGCCGCATGAAAGACGCGCTCCACAGCCAAGTGATGCACACGTAAGTATTACGAATTGCCAACGGGCATCAATGCATAGCCGACTACTCATTACTGCAACCAAATTCCTGGGACAGGGACACTGGAGAGAGCCCTGCTGGGACACGTGGATGCAGACTGAATTGTTGAGGACCGACGAAGACAAGATGGAGTAGAATCAACTGCGCTTACAGCCGCTTCAACGTCGATCGGCGCGCCGCCCAGATGCCTCGAGGGCATAGACAAGGTCCTCATGAGACACTTCATTAGTTGCATCAAAGGCAACTTATCGATATCACTCGTGCAGATGGTTGTGGAAGTGCCAGTCTTTCTTGAATTCAGCTGCAAGTGCGGAGGCTGTACACGCTCGAGACATGCGTGGTTCTGGCGTCCTCCACAGCACTTTGGGCGCTTTCTGTTACCGCCCCTAGAACACCTCTGCTCTAGATGCCCTTCAACATCCTGATCGGCTTCGATCACTGGACCGGGTCTTCAGCTATCCCCAATTGACTGGAGCGGCGGATATTCCCTGGGTTTTACGTCCGTTGTAGAATCAGACGGTGGGAACCTCACCCCTTCAAAATCCCGAAATGCCTTTCTGATTTATTGCTCCCTTGGCCCGTCCTTTGCTATGTTTTCCACCCTGCGGGGACCTCCAAGAACTATTACTGGCCCGTCCTGCGCTGCGTGACATCGGTCCAGGACTTTAGCTTGGAGGCTGAACACTGGCTGAACGCGATTCAGTTGATGGCCATCTTGGGGATTCCCAGCATTGCGATACTCCGTCTTCAAGCTTAAATAACCACTCTGATTCTCGATATTGTCGCTGCCCCCTGCGCATCACTCATGAAACCACACTGGCAGTTCGAGGACAAGATTTGTTCCGCTGTGGATCATAGGTCAGGAATTATTTTGTCGAATACAGCGCTCTTCTTTGAAGTTGTCCCCTCAATGTTGGTAATCACTTAGTTACCCTCCAATCATACAGGACACAGCGTCGAGGCCGGTCGGACACGGCAGCCATCGGACGCCTCCGTTACTTATCCCACCCTGCCCCGACGACGTGTGTAAACTTTACACGACGTCGGGCGGGAGCGAGGTGGTGCGCACTGCCGAGATGCGGCACCACCACCTGACTGACCTCCGCGTCATCATCATCGCCCAGCGTTCATCCAAACCGCATTTGACCTCCCGTCCGAGACTATGATGGCATTGGCGATGAGCACAATCAGCTTAGTCCCACCTACCTGAACGATGCCATGTACGCAGTAGAGGTCTTTGCCTCGAGTTTTTATCTTCTGCGGGCAGCTGTGCCACCTTGGCACCCGGGCCGGTTCGGTGGGCGTCCACATAAGGTACGCTATGTGCTCAGCTGACTCCCCTTGTGCGACGGATCATTGATATTGGCGTTGGATATGGGGCCCGCAGGGCGTTTGAACATTTCAAGCCAATATAGGGGGGCGGGGAAGGCGTAAGGCCTCCCCAGTCACGGTGCTGCGTGCTGTCGCCTGTTTCTGCACTTGCACCGTTTCCCCCCTCCGAACTCTCTGCATCTCCATAGCTGACCGTTCTGAATCCCACACGTTTGCAGTTTAGAGGTTCGTCGACGAGGCCTTGCGGGGATACAGTACGCAGCAAATATCCATGGGCTCCGGTCATGGCGAGCCATGTTGACTTTGCGATGACGAAGGAAGAGTATGAACTGTACGTTGATTTACTCATTTATTTCTCTGATCATTTTACTTCTGATTCTGCGAGTTTCCTTGCGGGTTTTCATCTGTGAATGTGCTAACACCGGTGAATCTTTCGGGATGCGGGCAGGAGGGCCACTTTCGTGAGTGTTTACTTAGCTACTCGAGGGCCTGTGCATCTACTTACACGCCGTGCACCTCTGGTTCTCAGTATGTTGGATTGGCCAGCTACACGGTACTGATCTACGACCATCTGCTTACTCTCGGAGATGAAATAAAATACATTTGGGGGAAGAAGAAGCGGGGTCCACGTACGTATTCCTGCTTGGTGGCTGAAAATCTTTCTAGATGATGTAGGCTGACTCCATGGCAATAGTGATCTGGTTATTCTTTCTCGTATGTGTCCACGCAGCGCCTTTCCAGTTTTATGTTCTCACCAAAGGCGAGTGTAGAATCGTTATATGACACCGTTGGCTTTCGTCGGGAACCTGTATGGTTCGTCTCTTCCCGGGCGCCCTCCCGAGCTCTCTTTTTGCCAATTCTCCGGCCTCACAAGCGACTTTTTACCATTCATCCAGCTTATTTCTCCGGAACATTCACCCCTGAAAAGTACGTTCCCCTCCCTTCTTGGAGCCACCTTCCTTAATGTGCACATAGATGCATGCACTTCGTACGCTACGAGGGGGCCATGACCATGATCGGCGTCAACGTCGCGTCGCTCATGATGCTCCTCCGAGTACATGCCATGTACTTGAAGCGACCGCTCGTGGTCGCATTTGCCACCGTCATCTTCTGCCTTGAATTCGGCACGAATGCATGGCTCCTCTCACATGGGATCGGTGCGTGCTGCCGCGTTTCGTAATATATATGCGTAGCGTGGTATATCTTACATTGTGGCCTCATTCAGCTGTAACTCATAGCCCGAGAGTCATGGGTAGGGTATTCAAGTGTCCTCCTTTCCTGATGATCCCACTGACATGTCCACCGATGAAGTCTGTTCAATGATTTTCGACTCGAGCAAAGTGTCCGTGTTAGGCATCCTCCCTACCATTTCGTTCGTTCTTTCATCGATTTGACCGAGAGTCACATCGTACAGTCCGAGGATTGCTACCTCCGCCACGGCATGGACTGTGCTCATATACGACACCATCGTACTCGGTCTCACCCTGTTCTGCACATACAACAGCATCCGCAATCCAACCGTGGCAAAGACGATGAAGATGTTACTAGGGAAGGTCTTGTCTACTACAGGTGCGTGTCTGCTGCCACTCTCCTCAGGATCCGAGGACGGCTATTCATGTGAAATATTAGTGTCATCTTCTGTGTCACCTTCGTCTTGACGTTGATGATCGTGTTTGCACCGCCCGGCATTCAAAACATTTGCGCTCAGTACGTCTTGTTGCGACGCGCCTCAGTCAAAGTTACATTCTGATTTATGATACATGGCATCTTATCTGTTGATAGGATGGAATACCTGTAAGTCCATCCCCTGAACCACTGAGATAATCATCGCCCCTTAGACCATATCACCCACCCTACCTTCACAGCCTGACAGTCACAATGATGTCCCGTATAACCCTCCACCTCAGGCGCTCCTTCCACAAACAAGGGCTCACGGACTACCACTATGAGATCTCGACGAACATGACCTCGGCCTGGCGAGCCGGCTCCCAGCTCCAGTTTGCAAATACAAGGCGCGAGAGTCTCACGGACGCCCACAGTCTGTTCACCATCTCCGTCCAAGAGCACATGGTTATGCATGACGATCGGGGCGAGGTCATCCAGACGCTCCGCAAAACGCTGCCTCCGATGCTTCCACACCCGCGCAGTCGGCCACAGGGATGGAAGTCCGATGCGGGTGGGTGCGAGGAGTGGCTCGAGCTCGCAACGTTGGGCCGCGAGGATAGTGATCGGTCGAGGGACTCGGAGGAGGTGCGGAACTTCCGGTTCCCTTGGGAAAGGCGTTGATGTGTAACTTCGAGACGTCCTGGGGTTGTTCCAGACCTGGGGATTGGAGCTCATGAGGTCATTCGCTCACCTTTGAATTGGGGCTCCGAGTGGCAGGTTGTAATACAGTATGATGCGCACCTTTTACCTGTATTGTATTATCTATGTATGCTACTTAGAAAAGCTGTGTTAAACTAGACCTTGTGTAAGTATATAAATCCATATCCTGTTTATGCAACTTGTGAAAGATCTCGTCTACCATGCACGATCGAGTGCATATGTATGGATTCGCATCACGGTCCGTCGCTGTTGGGTGGATGTGGTGAATTTCTCATGGTACTTTATGAATACCTATTACTTATGTTTCTTACCATCCCCAGACATGGGGCTACCACTTAACCACATTCTGACTGTGGTGGTGGTGGCAGAAGCGAAACGTCCATGATCTCGGGGGTATTAATAGCCGACCGGGCCGGAAGTCCGGAGGGGACAAGGTGACGTTTGTCGACTGTAACCGTCAGCTGCTTACACTCGACGGCAGACTTTGCCTCGTCCCCGCGGCTCTCATCGGATGCTCTAACGCCTTTCCTTCCATCACTGCATCATACACTCCTCGGCGCTGAGAATCGGTGGGCAGCATGCGCGTCGTCGCCACCTTCCACCCTTCCTCCTCCGTATCGCGCTCGCTCAAATGCGCTCTGACGCCGGACTCGGGATTGGAGTTCCTCGTCGTCGCCAAGACGGACAAGCTCGAGGTCTTTTCTCTTCGGCCGGAGGGACTCAAGCGAGAATGCGGGCTAGACATGTGGGGCAGGATCGTCGGTTTGCAGGGCGTCCCAGCCAAGGTGCGCGCGCATGTTTTGACCGTGCGACGCATGCTGTTGAGATATTATGTTTCGGGACTGGTAGGAAGAAGGGCGGTCACATATCCTGGTCATGACCGACCACCCAAATCCAAAGCTCATACTTCTTTCATATGATATTGTGGACGGCATTGGATCTCTTACCCCGGCAGGTCACATTGCTCTCGCGGACCGGGCAGCTCGCCCAGCAGAGTTTGTAACAGACTTCAAGGTGGATCCTTCCGGCGAAGTCATCGCCGCGAGCTGCTATACAGGAAAGTTCAAGATTATCACCTTGAAGGATGGGAGACTGGACAATACGTTCGATGTTTCGTGCGTATGACTAATCATTATCCTGAGAGCGACAGAGTGACCTGACCCACCCACCACATAGTCTTCCTGAGCTCAATTTGCTCGCTTTCACATTCCTCTACACTGAACAGGATGGCCGCCACACCCTCGCCCTCCTCCACCTCAACCATCGTCAACAGATTCAACTCCTGTGTCGGGATGTAGACCTCGACGAATTCGAACTCTCTCCTGTGCACACAAACCTCCTGCTCACTTCAACTCTCTCAGACAAGACATTTCCCTCCCTTGAATCGCCCCTTCTGCTGGTCCCCATCCCCAGTCACGCAACTGACGGAGAGGACGTTGAAGGGGATGACGATGCGCCCGCTCACCGTGGTGGTGTCCTCATTCTAGGGGGCCGCAAGATCTTGTTCTACGAGCACTCCACCCAAGAGCAGCAGAATACGCGCAAAGAGAAACAGCGACGGCTGAGTAAGCGTCTAGCGAGCGAGGAGGCGGCACAGGAGGCGGCGGCGAAGGAGAAGGAGAAGCAGCGGGAGTCGAGGCGGATCAAGCCTCGCGCAACAGTGAAATGGCCTTGGGCGGCAGTCACAGCGTGAGTAGCTGATTGATGCACATGCGCTGGGTACTGGGGTGACACTCACGTCCGTGCGTCTGCAGATGGACTGCCGTAGACGGGGGACGGAGACGAGTGATTTTGGGAGACGCGTTCGGCCGCCTGGCGATGCTTGCGTTCGATGAGAGCAAGATGTGTCTGAATCTGATTCCTATTGGCGAGGTGTGTTTCAATTGCTCGCGCGATGACGAAGGCATTTTTACTGAGGCCATGCAACAGGCATCGCCACCTACGTGTCTGTCGTACCTATCTTCGCAAGTACTCTACCTCGGTTCTCATCACGGAGACTCGCAACTGCTGCGCATACATCCAACCCCGATAGCAAACGCGACTGTAGACACCCTGCCAATACCAACAGGTGTATCGTCGGTACCACCATCGTCCCTCACGGGCTCCGACAAGGGCAAAGGCAAGGCCACTGCGGGAGATGTGGAAAGCAGCTGGGGACGGGACGGCAGAGTTGTGAACGCCAAGGGCACGTATCTTGAGGTGCTAGAGAACTTCGACAACATCGCTCCCATCATGGACGCTGTCCTCGCAGATATCGACGGAAGCGGCCAGGTATGTTCACTCTCGCGGGAGCATGTACGCACATTTTGGCTGAAGCGATTTGCACATATAGCCTCAAGTCATCACTTGTTCTGGCGCGCTGACACGTGGCTCGTTACGGATAATTCGAACTGAGGCAGACTTCCAGGAGCAGGCTAGGTTGAATGGCCTAACTGGGATCACGGACATCTGGCCAGTCAAGAAACACTCCGCAGACCTGTATGTCGAATCGCGATGTTTCTCTTGTGTACTATTCATGGTTAACCGCTCTCAGGTTCCATTCGCATCTCGTGGTCTCAACGTTGCAGCAGACACATGTCTTCGCCTTCGAGGGCAAGGATGCTATCATGCATTTGGACCCATCAGTCGCAGGTTTCTCCACTAACGTCCCGACACTGGCGCTAAGGAACATCCCTCGCAGAGAGATTTCTGCGGCCGGGGCGTCAGCATACGTGCCCTCGTCACTGATCGTTCAGATCACGGCGGGAGGTATCCAGCTTGTTGAGTACGACCCTGCACTGCTCGGGTTCACGAAAGTCGGCGCCGGATGGTACCCGAAGACGCTAGGCGGCGAGTATGCCGAGCGGGAGATCGTCGCTGCGGTAGTGAGCCCGAGTCAGTTTGTTGTAGGCCTGAGCGGAAGTCGTAGTGGCGGAGGTCGTCTCGCGCTCTTCAATATGGGACAAAAGGATGCCATGCAGTTGTTGCAGTCAGTCATATTATCCGCGGCTTATATTCTATGTGTAACTGATGGGCGCGTTGCATAGGACGCGTGACTTCCCAGACGAAATTTGTGCGATTTCCTGCCAACCTTATGATCCATCCAAGAACTATGCAACCGCCCTCGCTGTCTCTTTCTGGGGATCGAACAAGGTCATGGTCCTCGCGCTCGACACAAAGACTGCGCTCCAGGCCCTATGCGATGTCGTCCTGCCCACCCTACCCCGCTCCGTGCTCCTGCACAACTTCGGTACAGGAACGCGCCCGCAGGACCCAGAATTTCATCCCTACTTGCTTGTGGGACTTGCGGACGGGACGCTCGTGGCATATGCCTTGAAGGACGGGGCGCTCCATGATCGGAAACAGAGCTCGTTGGGGAACGCACCGGCAAGCTTGTCATTGTGTACGATTGATGGGAGGACCGTTGTGCTGGCGGGCGGAACGCGCTCGAGTGTCCTGTTTTGGGACCGACAGCGTGTGCGGCCGTCGCCCGTGTCGGTCAAGGTTAGTCGACCCTGCTGGTCTCTCGACATGTTACGTTACGGAGCAGCTTACAAGGCATCTGCGCGTGTAGGATATGATCAGGGGTGTGACTCTGCACACGGCGGTGTTCCCGTCGTGTCTGGCAATTGCAACGTCCTCAGCATTGCTGATCGGGAACATACGCGGTCTGGACAAGATGCAAATACGATCTGTGCGTGTCCTTCGGTGGTCTTCAAATCCGCGCCGTTCGGGCTGTAACGTATTGATTGATGCATGTCCTAGACACCGCTTGGCCTGGATGCCCCGCGCAAGCTCGCGTACCATGCCGGACAGGGCGTGTTTGGGGTGGCATGCACACGCAGCACTCTGAATAGGATCGGCGACTACGGGCAGCCAACAGGCAGCGTCAAACTCCTCGATGCGCATTCCTTCAAACGTAAGTCTTATGAATGTCTCTAAAGATGTCAGTGTTCTTACAGTCGGCCAGAGCTGCACAACTTCTTGTGTGACACCGGTGAGGAGCCGTCATCCCTGCTTTCTCTGCCGACAAATGGTGCGGAGCCTTCTCCAGCGCTCGTCCTCGGGACAGTCTACATCCGCCCGGAGGAAAGGGAACCTTCCCAAGGTCGTATCTTATTGTTCTCGGTCTTGCAAATGGAGGGCGAACGTGGCGCGAGGGTGCGTTCTCTGCATACCCTCGCATCCCAAGAAGTCGGGGGGTGCGTGTATGCGCTCGCACACCTCTCTGAAAACTATATCATCGCTGCTGTCAACTCCTCGGTGCGCTGCCCGCTGTTCCTGTAACCCACTAATCGTTGAATAACTAAATGGCATTGCAGGTTGTGCTATTCAGAGTTACGGACAACATCGCGGGGGAGCTGACGCCTTTGAGACTACAGAAGGTCGCGGAGTGGAACCATAGCCATTTTATCACAAATTTGGTAGTCGATGGCGAACACATCCTCGTGGGCGACGCAATTAGCTCTGTGTCCGTCCTAAAGTGGAACGACGGTCTTGAGAGGCTTGAAAGCGTCGCGAGAGACTACGGTCCGCTGTGGCCGACCGCTATCGAAGGCACCGGCAATGGGATCATCGGCGCGAATGTATGTGACCATATATCGCCCATCCAGATTTGTGTGATTAATTTTATTGCGTTTAGTCCGATTGCAACCTTTTTTCGTTCTCGTTGCAGAGGACCCCGCAACGCACGTATGTTGAAAAAGACGGCGTCTACCATCTGAACGACGTTGTCAACAAACTCCTCCGAGGTTCGTCATCGGGCGCTCTCGGCAACCTCTTACCTACTGACATTCTACTTGCGTAGGCGTACTGTCATCCACAGATGTCGCCGAGGACCAGGCTGTAAAGCCCAGCCATATATTCTTCACATCCAGCGGCCGGATAGGCACGATCATGGACATGGCCGACGCCACATCACTGCACATGACTGCGCTGCAGCGCAACATGGCTAAAACACTCACAGGCCCAGGCGGTGACAGCCATACCCAGTACGTGCCATCATTACGCACTATTATGTCTTGTGAGCGTAAGTCCTAACATGCACACTGTCAGGTGGAGGGCTCCGGCGGGCCCGCGTGGCCACACGGACGCGGAGTCATCCTACGGCTTCTTGGACGGCGATTTCTTGGAACAGTTCCTGACCCTTCCGCAGCCAGAACAGTTCATGGAAGGCGAGGTCGAGGCGGAGCGCATTACGTTGTCTGTCGACACCGTCAGGGATGTGCTGGCCCAGATGCAAAGTCTGCATTGAGGCGAGGCAGGCCTTAGATCACAATTTCTTGTGTAGCACGATGTACGTGTATCGATAGTTGTATCATTACGTTTCATTTTCTTGCTTTCTGTAATAGAATTTTGCTCGCCACACATCCAACGATTAGCGTAGAGACGCGCAAGTTACTGGGGAGATTTCGTGAACAATATATGTCAGTTACGTTACTACCTGGGGATTATTACACAGTACATCTAAATTCTGGAAGAGTCTCCGATATAAAGCCTACACTTCGAATACGTCGTGTAGATACAGCAATTCAATCCATCTGTAGTACAGATCAAGATAGTACAACATTGAGGGCCGACCCAACCATGCTGGGTCTTATTAGGTCTTCTTCATTCATGCAGCCGCTGATACTTTTGCTGCGGAGCCGACAAACTACTACGTCTGCTTCCGCTGACGTTCAGGTTCAATGACCGAAGTTCGTGCCACTCAAACCGTGAATGGGTTGCACTTCGCGCCGGTGGTGGAGCTGCAAAGTCGGCGGACTTGACCACGTCGATGATATCCCCTTGGTCGTCGTGTACGATCGACACTTGTTGGATCGTGACGTCCAATCCGTTTGGACGATGTGCAGAGAAGGGGATGGAGGGGTCCGGTCGGCTTGTGGACAGTGACAAGGTGTGCAGGTTGCCCCCATGCATCTGCTTCTTCAGGTGGAGCGTGATACGGGACATCATTGCCACGGTAAGCCTGCCCGTACGTATTAAAGGTGTGAGCGGTTATGTTTGTAGAGAGGCGGTAACTGTTGAGCGAGGGAGTTAAAGGACTGACAGATATTCAGTTCTAGAATGCCAGAGGTTAGGGCATGGATACAATAATGGCGGCCTATCAAACCCACTGTGCAGCGATGTTCTTGAGTCCGTCCGGAGCCAATATAATCATAAGGGTCAAGATGAAGGTGACACTGAATATTACACTGATTACGACACCTTCAGTACAAGACCGAACACCGCATCAATGCAAGGGCCTCACCTGAAATAGAGAAGACCCTCTTTGACCAAAATGCGCATTACCCTCCCGGCAGATGCATCTTTCGCGTGCTGATATGTCCGCAGGAGCGTGAGGGCGAACACCACCGACTCATACAACAGGGGAAGCCATGCCGATGCCGCGGCGAAGACACCATGCCTACGAATAGGTCACAATAAACATGCAGCAACACATCCGGACGGTAAGAACGTACACTTTGGTTGGGTCGAATATCATAGTGCAAGCTAATCACCAATATCAGAACAGACGACGTATCAGTGGCACCATGACGCACTCACCATGAATCGTAGGACTGTGCTTGACGGCTGAACAAGGGGAACAGAGCTCAGGGCGTTGATTCGCACATACACGACGGGACGTACCGATGCCATGAGTAAGCAAGGAAGCATTGACTGCGAACTCCACGAGGAGAAGGGTCGCAAGGGCAAAGACGATAGCTTTTCGACCCTCGTAGATAGCGCGTATTCGGAAAAACATCATCAGGGCTGTCACGTTGATGCCAATGAGGGTCATGGATCCTTCAAATCGTACGAAGTGGTGGCATCTTCAAGAGGGTTAGCGAATAATGCCTGCAACACTTGATTCTGGACCATACACAGACGTCTAACGTGCTTCGATCAGAATAGCGAGGTAAAATTATGGACAACAACACTTACTTCTGGGGTGAAGTAATTTGAAAAGTAGGCTAAATGCAGCGATAGATGAGAATTGAATGAGAACCGAGACATGAAATCTCGCACCGATCAAGTTTACACAAAATCCTAGCGGTGTGAGATACCGATTCTAAATAGATGGCCTTCATCAGCGAACGCAAACCGTAATGGTCCCTTAAAAGAGCGCACGATGAAGAACAGGTATATCACTAAGGAATCCGATGTCAGTGGAAAGGCAATGCAAAAACTAGCGGTGCGCACGCGGCCCCTTCTTCTTCTTCCAAATAAACTCCACCTAATGCACAAAATCAACAATCATGACATAACCATCTCCATAAAGAGCCGCGCACCTCCTCCGAAAAAGTCAACAAATGATCCCATACGAGGACAGTGAAACTTGCCAGACCCACATACTGCACAAAAAGATACACATAACCGTTAACCTCTAGTCGATAGAGCAATAGGCAATTGAACCCACGCAAGTCGTATAGCTGGAACGACAGGCCGGTAAGCAACACACAAGAGACAGTGGGCGTCATGCTACACGTACAGCTCAGACATTTCGGTGATAGACGGTGAAGAGTCTTGGTCGACGCTCATGACTGCATACCAACGGAGGATGTCTCGCTCCATCCAAATTCAAACCAGCTGGCGCGGAGAAGGAAAGGTTTGAAATGGGTAAGGAGGGCAGCCCTGAGCTCGCACCCGGGACTCGGACGTGGGCGGGAAAAAGCTTCAGCGGACCGCAAGCGACTTTCATATATAATCCCCATGGGCCGCAACAGAATGGAGAGTTGCCCCACACGACCCGCCCGCTGCCAAACACAAACGCCGCACCGGCGCCGCTGCGATGCCGACCACAGCCTGGAGGCCCCGTAGGCGAAACTGTCTTCGCAGGCGAGCAGTGCGCCAACAGCCCCGTGGTTTGGAAGGCGCCTCGGTCTGGGAATTGCTATGCGCTTGCTCCGCTCGAGGCTCATATCTGCGCGGCTCGTGTCCCGCGTCACAAATGCGCAATGGAAGCCCTTGCTCTCTGGCCTGTCAGGAGACCTGTTCAGACGTACGTTGTCGTTAGGAAGGCAGTAACACAACTAGTAGCGGCCACCATCATGATCTGGACTTTGCCACCGAACGTTCAGCTTGCACTTGATCACCATCCGAGAACTCTGATTAGTCATGGTTTACTACGTACATAAGTTAGTCTTGTGAGACCTTTGTTAAGCAAAGCCAAGAGTCAATGACGACATACCCGATCAGAAACGATCCGACTTGTCGCATCAAATATGACGAGCGTCATGGGAGACTAAGTACAACGAGGCCTCGCCCCTCGGTGGGGAATGTGATTTCATCCCATGGGCCGAGAACGATCCCTGACAGCAACTCTCGGGTCCCTGTCGCTTTGAGGACCATCATCAGCCACAGAGACAAACAACACAGCGATCACCACCTCGTACTTACCCGTATTTTGAGCCCGACGTACGTGCCATGAAACATTGTGAGTAGGTTCAGGACCACAACTCAGAGCGGAATGCCGAGGCAAACTCTAGGCTAGGCTCCCTTGAAGCCCCCAGGATTCGCATTCCGAGAAGACCCTATGCATAGGCGAGTGTGTATGTACGCTTCCGGGATGACGGCGGAAATATTTTGTCGAAGTGTCGCATCAGCCTCAGTGTCACCTACTTCCGCCCTGTCCCGAGAGACCTCAAAGCCAATTGGGCTTCACCAAGTTCCAACGAACGGTGAGTCGGAATACTCAGGAATGTCCCTGTGCGGTCTCGACCACTCTAACCGGTGCGGTTTTGTCGTCCAAAACCAATCTCTAGCGCGCGATGCATGCGATGCACAAGCTTCGGCAGCTGTCCGGATATCTGTAAGTGGATTGTGTATCGAACCTGGCCAGATAATCTATGTCGTACCTGATCACAAGTGAGCTCGGATGCTCTCTACCAGCCGCTTGGCTTCGTCCTCGGACAACTCGCTCCGTATCTCGAACTCTCTCTGATGCATCTCCTTCTCCGTCAGCGGCTTTGTCACTCGGTCGCGATGTTCGGGTGTGTCCGCCAGTTCGGCTGAAGGGTTCACACCCGAGCTCTCGTCGAAGCCTGGCCGAGGAGCGGGAATGATGTGGTAGTGTACCTGTGTCACAAGAAGCTGATTAGATGTCGTCCAACATCTATCTGTCATGGACATGTGCCACCCCGAACAGTGGTCTGATATATCGGCCCATCCCTCGGTGGAGACGAGGGCGAGGTTCGAAGCGGGAGCAGAAGCAGGTGAAGGATGAGAAGAACAATGCATCAACATACATGCGGAACAACCTGTGCGTACTCCTGGTTGCAGACCACATTCAAGGCGGTGTTCTGCAGGGCTGCGTTCGTCAAGCATTTGTCCATGCCGTGTGCGGCCGATGTGCGTCTCTAATTAGTATCTACATGGCCGCGCTGACAGAAAGTGACTTGATGCAACGAACCTGCAGTCATGGCGCGCGCGACCTTTGTCACCACCATGCCACAGGCCGCGGCAAACTCGCCGGGCAGCTCCGACACACGCGAGATATGGGTTTTTGGAATCACAAGCGTGTGTCCACGGCGCAAGGGTGCAATGTCTGCCAGTCGATGGAGTTGACGGCGCATATATGTAGACGCGGGTAGAGTTAGGTCGCAAGGCGCGGTTTATGGCGTCAGCAGCGAGTCGGCGGTTCTCGGAGAAGGTGGAATGGACCTAGAATGGCGATCACCATGTCGTCCTCGTAGACTTTGTACGCGGGGCCTTGATCGTGAAGAATTCTGCAGAAGGTGCAGCTGCGTGGATCTGTTCTTCGAGGGTCTGGAATGGGGTTGCGATTCTCGTGCGCCTGGAGGACATAGGATGTCATGGTCGGTCGTTACCGCTCGCTACGGTCTGCCGGGTCAGGCCCAGGATGGAGGCGAGGTGACGCAATTGATAGAAGGTCGGGGCCGGCGGGGGAAGGAGCAGGAGTGCCCTGAGTTAGAGCGAAGATTGTATTGTGAGATTGGGAGGCCGAGGCGAGTGTGCGAAGAGGTGCAAAGGAGGAGAGCGTAACGGTAGCAACTTGCTATGCCTGAAACGTGCACGGCGATGGTCGTCGGCTAAACCGTCGTGGCACCGCAGCGGCCGCGCTCGGCAGGGCGCGTTGTGGGCGCGTCGCGGGTCTCGTTCTGACATCCTCACCGTGCGTGTGCGTGCGCGGTACACCCCGGGCAGTCCACGGCTTTCCCTGCCCTCCGCCCTCTGCCCTCCGGAACCGCCGCTAGCTTGTTCCATAATCAATATCAGACTCGAAGTATCCCTCGACATGGCGCCCCTGAGCCTTCCTTCTCTCCGCCGACAGACCAGCCATCGCTGGCGCCTTTTTTTAGCGGACAGGACTCTTTCCTCCTGCCAGGCTCCTGGTCCCTCCTCTCCTGAACTCGATCCGCCTCGACAAACGCTCCAGAACCCATCTCTCCTAGCCCCTGCGCAAAATTTGTCAAGCTGTTGCGCGATATCTTCAGCAAGCCTCGCGACGCCATGACCAGAGGCCACCGCGACGCCACTTTCGGGATCCTCAAGGCCTCAATGCGAGACAACTACACTGAGCATGGCGTCGACGAGGTATGCCCCAATCTCTCCCCTCTGATACCCGACCGCGAGCTCATGTCTTTATCCATGCTTGTCCAGTACTACAAGAAAGTCGGCGCAACATATCGCAACCCGCACTTCCCGGGCGTGAAGAGCTGCGTGTATCTTTGGCTTAACAGGTACGCTCTCCATTGCGTCACGAGGTTCACGATCGCTCAAGACGTCACCGCATCTCAGATGGTGGAGGATGAGGCAGCCACACATTGAAGGCAAGAAATTTATGGTGTTCGATATGGCCTGTGGTATGTCTCCCTCAGCACTGTCTGTCCCTTGGATTATGAGACTTATGCTTCCATATAGGCAGGTAAATACCATAATCTCCCTCAGCCCGCTTCGTCTCATGTGCCCCCGCAGCGGAGAGGCTACGGCTGCCGTGATGGAGTGGTGGCAAGACGGTCGTGTCGAGTACAACGCTCGGCAAGGAAAGCGCAAGGCGGACGGCTCTGATTCAGAAGGAGAGGACGCAAGACACCCCGCCTCTGCCTTCGCCGGTCTCGAGCGTCGACCCCCTGCGATCGGCCCTAATATGCCGGTCCCGTGCATTCTTGCAGCAGACCCAGTACGTCTCAATGTCTGCCTTGACCGGCCTCTGAGAGTCTCACATCACTTCTAGTATACCGAACAAGCCTTCCACACCCGAACACATCTCTACGCGTATCCCCTTTCTTTCAAAGACATTGCCGAAGGTAACCTCCCAGGGATCGCGTCGAAACCGATCGGCGCGCCAAAGTCTACCTGCTCGTCGACAACCACCTCGCCCTCAAGCTCGCTGCATGGCCACTCTTCCCCGCACTCCCAATCGATGAAGAGTCTCGCCAGCAGCGACGACGTCCCCGAGGACCCTACCATCGAGATGGTGATATGTTCCTTCGCGTTGCACTTGATCGAGAAGCCGTCCGAGCTGTTCGCGTTGTTATGGGAGCTGAGGTAAGTGCACGTTGAACCATCTCCGAGGCGCTGGGGTCTGCGGTCTCTGACAGAAGTTATGCTCTAGCACGAAAGTGCGGTGGCTTGTCATCATTGCACCGCACAAACGCCCTGAGGTATGTGAACTCTCTGGCAAGTGCGGTATCCGGCGTCAAGCGTGGCTAAATGGCTGTCCTCAGATCAAGGATGGGTGGGGGTGGTGCAAGTGGGACGTGGAGACTTGGTCCGAATGTAGAATGTCAGATTCGTTCGGAGAGCTTCTGGAAGAAAGGTACACATCTCTCCTTGTCAGTCAGCCATGAACTCACCGGATTGCCGCTCTGTGTTGCAGAGTTCACTGCCGTGTATATCGTAGTCTCAACGTTTGAGACGTTGTTACAGGACCACCCATTGGACTATGGACTCTTCGTTTATCCCTCCTCACTCTTGTAGTGTGATTCATACTATGCACGCGTAGAATGCGGCCCACTTAATTGTTAAAAGTAGCTGTGCATCTACTTCCATACTGTAAAACTCCTGCCTGTAGAGTTGAATGATTAGTGAGTGCAGTAGCTCCTGCGCTCACGATCCATGACTAATTGTTCTCTCCCTTCCCAGGCATCGCGAGACTTTGAAACAGGTATCATAGCTCAGGCCCTCGGCCTACTGTTCAGCCACATATTCTTTCGACAGCCGATGAGAACTCGAGGACCAACTCTATTACCCCACCCGCCCTGTGGGACTGGTTCGGCCGCCCACTGATCTCGAGCGCCGCTGAAGCGCTAGAGGCGAGACGCTCACGGCGCCCCGACTTCTGTGCACATTCATCCGATCTCGGCCCGCATATACGTCCTCAATACGTCTTAGCGAACAGCGACGACTTGCCGGCGAACACACGAGGACCAACGAGAGACACAAGATTCAGAGACAAGACCGCCAAGCCCTCCAAAGGTTTCCCATGTCCCATCCCCCCACAAATTTTCCTCGTCACCCGGAAAGAGCAGCGCGTCCGCGACGTCGGCGAGTAAGTATAGTGAGCACATTGGACGCGTTCGTCCGGCGAATGAGAGACGGCGGACAGGCTCTTGCGACTTCGCCTCTGAGAGAGTCGGACTCGGGGGGCCTGGACCACAAAAAACATTTTCCTATGAGCACCAACACGACGGGGGCTCGATGTTTCAACTGTCTAAAGTGTCAGCGTCGGTGAGCGGGCGGCGGCCGTGTAGCCGCGTGAAGCGAAGATGAAGTTGGTCATCGCGGACTCTGTGCCGATTGGACGAGCCGTTGCAGACCCATGTCTGCACCTGACGCCAAACGCGTCGTCTTCCGTGTACTACAGTGTACCAAGCCAAGCCTCGACTCGGGTCGAAGGACCTCGTTGGATGCCCTTGTGCCGTCCTCGACATGCACATGATGGTCTGATCTGAAGCTCGAAGGGCCAATAATCTACGAGGATCATAGTGGCTGGCTGGGAGTGCGTCTGCGTGCGATGGGTCATTTCCTTTCATTGCTTGTTGTTAGAAAACCATCGAGCAAGCGGGGTGCAAGCGGGGATCCTGGGTCAGGGGTATTTCTGCCTCTTTTTCCATCATCGGAATGGTGGTGTGTGGTGGGGGAGAACGGTAATACTCCGTAACCTCAGTGCAGTACTAACTCAGTGTGTTTTAGACGCATTGAACGCAACTTCAACCGTGCTGAGTTAACGGGTCCTTGCAAGTCGGTGTCGTTCTGGTTTGTCTTGAGGTCCTCCGAGCACTTACCACTGTACTCTTTTCATAGGGCCAAATGCAAATGCAAAGCTCGCCTGCTTTGCGAGCTCCGGGGCGAGCTCAACAGCTCAAGGCCTCGAATTCCCTGGTGATCAACTCGGCCAGTTTTCGTCATACCGGCACCGAGTATATCGCCGCCTAGCGCCGTGACGAAATACCGAGGTTAGGCTGTGTGGTTTGTATAACGGTCCTGGATCGCGAATGAAAGCCCGTGCCACTCGAGGTGGCAGTCGCCCATGCATTTCCTATGGAGAAGACTGACGTATAGAATTTCCGTGGTGTCCTGATGTCTGTCGGTGGACGAACCCCGGCTTGGGGACCAAGCTTCATCTAGAGCTTACAGAAACCAAGGGCAGCAGAGCTCACAGAACTCTTGTCGGCGTATAAAAGACCGCCTTCATTTGTTCTTCGCCGCCTGTCCTCTGGCCAACTAGCTACTTACTCCTCGACCACCTGTCTTCTTCCAAGTCGATCGCGATGTTCTGTGTCAAGTCAATCCTCGCCCTCCTCACCGTCGCCGCTTCTGCCTCCGCCGCTGCTCTCCATAACGACGTGGTGGTCATTACTCCCGTCACCGCTCCGGATGCGGGAGACGTTTGGCCAGTTGGATCGGTGCAGACGATCACTTGGAATACCACGACCATTCCTGCCAGCAGTGAGGAGGACGCGACGGGGTTCATCCTGCTGGGCTACCTCGAGGATGGCTCGAGCAACGAGCACCTCGACCTCTGTATGTGATATTCCGCCATCGGGCCCAACAATGGCATTGGCTGACGAGGTCATTACTGGCAGAGAACCCGCTTGCTCAGAACGTCCCGCTCGAGAACGGTGCGGTGAACGTGACCGTCCCGAACGTTGCGGCTCGCGACGACTACATCGTCTGTGCCTTTCCTCCCTGCTTGGAAACCTCGCTTCGTTGTTGACGGTGTAATGACGTTGCAGTGTTCGGTGACTCTGGCAACAAGTCGCCGAAGTTTACCATCCACTAAATGGTTGGATATCAGTTTTGTCATGATCTACCTGGACGTTCAGAATTTTATGTTCCTTGAGATATTGTTGGTAGTTACGGCCCCCTCTACCATGTCTCCAAACATGAAGCGAGTTTTGTCACTCTCAAATCAAATCCTTGGAACGTACTAGTAGCAGCATTCTCCGTGACCACAACCGTTTGGTCAACTCAATGGGCCAGGACTAATATAGATACAGTTCGATGGCCAAGGGATTGAGTTATGCTTCTCGAAGGAGTCCTGCGAACTTTGTTTCTAATTCCAGTCCTGCACTGTCTCTAAACCGCGGTATACTACAAATAAGCCAGCTACTGGACGACATATAAACACGGCAACGGCTTCTGGTCGATTTCAGCTCACCCACTTCGTTCCTTAGCTCTCCGCGCGCCACAGGGACAAGTCCATCATGTCAGAAACGCACAGGCCGGGTTGGGTAAAACCGCTCGACCCATCTTTTTATGGGCCAGACGAGGAAGAGAAAGCATTCATGAAAGCGACGACGAGAATTCAAGACGACGAAGAGCTCAAAATGCATATCCTTGCCGTACAGACCAAGGCTTTTGAGGTGAACGAGTCACTTTCCTTCTCTCAGAGTTGTCTGATAGGAGTCTGTGATGACTACAGTTATACAAGTACCCATGCATTCGCATGTTCGAGTTCATGAGGTGCTGTCCATGTTCCTGCAGACCGATCGTTGGCACCAAGAGTCCAGCTAACTCTCTACTTAGGCTCAAAATAGCCCGGCTTCCTGCGTATCCCCAGTTCCTTGAGCTGGGAAAGCAGCGCGAGGGTGCTATTTTCCTGGACATGGGTTGCTGCTGTACGTATCCAGCTTCTTTCAGCCACTCCCAGGTCTTTTGCCTGCGCCTTGATTGTGGAACTCTCCTTCTGATCGTTCCTTCATTTCAGTTGGCAGCGACGTCCGTAAAGCGACCCTTGACGGGTGGCCCATCCAAGGTGCTATAGCCTCCGACTTGAGCAAGAGTGAGCCTTTCTTTTTCTCATCGGATGCCTTGGGCGGCTGAAATTACGAGATGGTCCTCCTAAAAGACCTCTGGGATCTCGGGCACGAGCTCTTCCGCTCCAACCCAGAGTCCTTCCCGGTCCCCTTCCTCGAGGGCGACATCCTCAACACCGCGTTCCTGTCCCCTGCTCCCGTCCTCCCTACCTCGACCACCGCACCAGCTGCAGACGCGTCCCACCTCGACGAGGTGACCACCCTCAGCCAGCTGCACGGCCGACTCTCCGCGATCTTCACAGGCGCGTTCTTCCACCTGTTCAAGTTCGACGGCCAGGCGCACGTCGCGCGCCTCCTCGCGGGGCTGCTCTCCCCGCTCCCCGGCTCCATGCTTTTCGGGGTGCAGGGTGGGCGGGCGGTCAAGGGCGAGTGGTGCCCCGCCGAGGGCACGCGCATGAACTGCCACTCGCCGGAGAGCTGGCGCGAGCTCTGGGAGGGCGTCTTCGGGGAGGCGGGTGCGCGCGTCGAGGTGAAGGCGCGTCTGCGGAAGGACATCGGGGGCATCAGCATGTTCGGGACGTATCCCGGGAACACGGAGCACTACCATGTGCTGGAGTGGTCGGTGACGAGGGTGTGAGGGCGCAACGACCAGTGGGGTGTTTGGGGAACGATAGTGGATGGTGGAGGCGAAGGGGCTGGTTTGTTCCGACTACTTATGTGACAGATTGCGACGATGCCGAAACGCATGTACTAGTACGCCTTGTTCATGGGTCCGCCAACAAAAGGTTAGGACAGGTGAAGTCCTCCAGGAAGCCGGATCAGAATTTTACTAATGGGAATCGGAACGAAGATCTCAGCGGACTTTGAGGGCTAGTTGGTAATTTCATTTGCTATTTCGAGCTCCTAAATATCGGTCAAAAGCGTCAGGGAACTGGCCATCGGCATCGTGACGAGAAAAAAATGCCCACCTGGCATGTTATCACACTCCTAGCGTACCCTCTTAGTCCCGCGAGGGACCTGGTCATTGGTGTTGTTGACAATAGAGGCTCGCCTTCAGCCTTGTGGCTCGCGAATGCAAATTCTGCAGTCCAATTTAACCTCTGAAGCTGTAAGACCGCCTTGGTTAGTGAATCTACAGGCCGTCTGGGCGTTCGGGACGGGTCAAAGATGTATATGAGTTGTATGAAGACCTGGAGTGCTTACCATAATGGATGACGTCCAGAAAGCGGGGACAGGGAGGGCGGGTTATGAGGCCAGTCCTACCTGGAGAGGTTTATAACAACAACGGGCTTAAGTCAGAGACTGCGCTGCCATAATCATGTGCACCTATCCTGATGTGATGGGCAGGACATTGAAGAGGCTAGAGAGACGTGCTCCAAGTTCCGTGAAGTTCTGCAGCAAGGTACAGGGAGGCAGTGAGGTAGAAGCACCGAGCCAAAATGTTTATGGCTATGCCAGTACAGCCCACTGCAATGAAGGAGCCTCGGCTTGGAGAAGGACGATGGACCAAAGACATCAGGAAGCCGTTTTGTAAGCACGCCTTCACGGTGCGCCCATGACGTCGAGGGTTTACGACTGCGCAATTACGGAAATCGAATAAAATGAAAACAAGTCTCGTTGCCCAGTTTGTATAGCAAAAGTACGTACAAGGTGTCGTCCAGCCGCTGTGGTATGGGGAGGGGCCTCGCGTTCAAAGCAAAACTTTCGGGATCCCAAGGCCAATCACCGGCTGTACGTTGGGCCCATTACGGTCGAGCCACTTATGGTCTACATATCTGGAAAATCAGTTAACACGTCCTGCTTTGACACTATACACGTTAACGTTTTAACAGACAGCGGAGATGACTTACCTGCACTGATTGAAGCTTGCAATCTTCATCCGCCCAAGCAACCATGGCCAACACTTCCAAACCAGCGTCCTAACCCATGCATACACGGCATGTCACTGCCAGATGCCAGCACGACGGCCGTTTCCTCAGCGTCCCGTGTGAACGCTCAGGCGTCCTACAGCGAGGACACTCTCGTCACTTGTTGTGAGTCCACTTTGGGGTCGACGCTTTACAGATCCTCGCTGACTCTGCGCACCGATCGGCGACGTGTCTTCGAGGTGACCTTCCTGGGACACGTCACCCGCGCGACGAGCGACTGTAATGAGCCGGTGTCAGTTGAGAGCAACATGATGTACATATAACAAGGGGACCTACCGCCGTCACCTCCATGTGCGGTAAGTGGATATCAGACTGCCTGCGCACGCCACCGTGTTGACTAAGCCTATTCGAGTGCCTTTCGTGATGCAGTTGGGACGGCTCGGGACTTGGGAGCAGATTTTATGCACAGCTGTGGGGCGTCAGTGACACTGCAACTTGTAATGCTTCGCAGAGGCTGAGAAGTGGACACTGCGTAGGTGCCTTGCAGTGATCGTCATCGTCTGAGAGTCGCGTTCAAAGCCTAATGTCGGACGCATGTCGGTCAGGGTCGTCTGAGAGCTGCGGCACTCCTCCGCGGTGGATTCCCTCCGTTTGCTTGGCTAAGGCTTCAGGACGATGGTGAACCGACTGTCTCCTGGAAAAGGTTGCTCCCGTATCAGTTGGAGGTCAGCGGACGCCGGAAGAGCAACAAGAACGACACGGATCATTAACGTACACGCAATGCCGGGGGCTCTGTTCCCGCTCCGAGGGTTGTATGTAATGCAATTTGAGCTTACTCCGTCCGCTCTGGGGCCCGACGAAGCTTCGAGGGGCATGCTCGCCGTCCACGTCCGCATGGGGGCGTGGCCATGGTCTCACCGCAGAGAGCTCTTCACATCGACCCACCTTCCGTGGAGATCGAGAACAATCCACCTCGCCTCCTTGCCGTGCCCGTTGGTCCTCACACACACTCCTGGGCACTGCTCAGGCTGATCGAGGCTCCGGGCTAGTTGATTGGGCGAGTCGCCGGACGACTGAGAGCAGGCATTGGCCAGTGTCGGCCGTGCACAGCAGTCGGCTCCTTTTGCCGAGTCTCGGCTGGGCGCCGGTGTGGGGGATATATCAGCGTCGCTCCGCCTCTGGGCCTGCAGCGAACCGTCTCAGTGTTTTCGTGCACCCAAGCCCTGAGCAGTCCTCTTGCTGTCGCGTCCTTCGCTCACGCACGCGCTCTCCCCCTTGCATACGACCGCCCGAACATCGTCTACGCCCACGCTTTACGACAACCCCGCTATGTTGAAGTCCGTCATGCAGCTCTCCCTGTTCTCCTTCCTGCTCTCCTTCCTCGCTTTCGTATACGCCCTCCCGATTGCTGTCCGCGACGTCTTCGTCCCGCCCGTGACAAGCCCCACCACTGGCACCATCTGGACGGTCGGCTCCCAGCAGAACGTCACTTGGTGAGCATTCTCTCGCTTTCACTCCTCCCCGCCTCTTCAAGTTGTGGCTTGTCGTGGCTCACGTCAATCCCCGCACAGGGACACCTCCAACGCCCCCGCCCAAATCACCAACAGCCAGGGCCAGGTTGTTCTCGCCAAGCATGGTCGCCTTGATATCGGTAAGTACACTTGGTGCTTCGTCGGGGCCCGAGACTCAAGTGGTCGTCCCATGTCCTGCAGAAAACCCTCTCGCCTCCGGCTTCGATATCCTCCAAGGCTGGGTTACCGTTACCGTTCCCGACGTTACCCCGGACACTGACTACACCATCGTCTGTGAGTGAAGCTTCCCCTTGTTTAGTGTGGCCGCCTGACAGTGTCATCTGACTATCCCGTGCCCGTAGTGTTTGGAGACTCCGGCAACGACAGCGGGGTATTCTCCATCGTCTAGGCTGTCTGGGGCGGCTTCGTTTCCCCGTCATTCAACTTCACGACTTGCACATGCCCTCTTCACGAATGTGTTTCACGCCGCGTTACAATACGCCTTCTGATAATCGTTGGACTTTTCTTCGGACTCTGTAAGAATATTTCTTTCACACTCACATCACTCTGTGCGCATTTCGCGTGTTCGGTGGATGTAGCGGACATTTGTTTTTGTTCGTGTTGGGTTACACACTGGACATTGGACACTAGCTATGGTGGGTAGTTTGTAGATAGTGCGGAAGACAAGCTGCAATGTATTACTAGGTCACAAAAAGATGGAATACATCGTCTTCTGGCCCCATTCTATGTCTTCACATAGGACTGGCTACCTCGAGTCTGATCGCCTCGCCATACAAGCGAGGAAGTGGACGAGCGAAGCCATCTATACAAGGGAAGCACAACAAAGCGCGACATGCACTGACCTGCAGATGATTGCCACGCTCGGTGTCTTTCATTGGGCATGCAGTGAGGAGTGGAGATCTAAGAAGAGAAGAGCGTGTGAGATAAGGATGAGCGAAGCGAGGGCGATAGCATTGGAAGTCTCAGAGGTATAAGAAGGTCGTCACGCCTGCCTCGAATGTGTCGAAACGGGTTGGGCTCATTAAATCATTCGTGTTATAGAATCATCGATACGATGGGTCGACAGCGACAGGCGGGAGGACTCACCAGTTCTTAAAAGAGGACCTGCAGCGGCGTGCCAGCTTCACGGAGTCACGGAGAGGGCACCTATCCATGATGAGACAGGTTTATGTCAAGTGGAGAGCTCGGCGCCGAGAGTCATCGATGGTCCACCTCGGACGTAATTGCTGCATGGAGTCACTTTAGTGCGTCCCAGTGAGCTTGGGATCAGAGTCTAGAAGACGATAGTCAGCAGGAAGATCGATAAGAATGAATACAGGATCGCAATGGAGTCTCAGTATGAGGAATTATTGGTCGTCAGTTCTCGCCCAAGAGATATCCGACAGCAGTTAGACTTCATACAAGGATGAAGATAATCATCGACTGGCCCAAGAAAAAGCTCGAGGTTGAAGATGTAGGGACAGAAAGGGACGTACCATGGTGTTTTCGGGCATCACGGAAGACATGAAGTCGGGACATCAAGCCAATTGAACGAGCATGAACACCTTGCAAGCACGAGGGGGCGATTTTCCAACATCCCAGGACGGTCGCGGTGGAGGAGAGGGAAGAAGCGAAGCCCCTCCCGCTAAAAATAAACTGGAAAAATGTTAGCGCTAAACGGGACGCGGCCACGTGACAGAACGCGGCGGCAGCGTTTCCACGGTTGAAGCCAAGCCGCGTGCCTGATCCGGAGTCCACTCGAACTCGCGCCGGCCGGCCGCTGGTTCGACTCTGTTCGACGTCCGCTGCTTGGGCCAAAGACACCTCAAGACTCACAACACAAGACTGCCTGCAAGAGGCCCAAGCACCAAGCACCATGTCGTCCTCAACGTCAACGCCGTCGGCCAGCAAGCTCGCCCGGCCCGTCCCCTTCACGCCCAAGCGCAAGCTCTCCCTCGCCACCGACTCTGACCTCACCCTTAGCGAATCCCGCCTCCCCCGTTCTACGACGCCCTCCCTCCTCGCCTCCTCGAAGAAGTACAAGGCGCCCCTTTCGACAGAGTCCCGCACGCGCCATACCAATAGGCCTGCCCCACTCTTCCCGTCCACACCCGCGCGCAGCAAGAGCCGCGATGGGACGGGGGTGGTAGGCCGCCCGAAGACGCCTAGCTCACCACGCAAGGGCACGGACAGCCCGCTGCTGACGCCGCATGTCAGCGAGATGGACGTGAGTAGGATCGACCCTGAGGAGGCCCTTGTCGATTTCGAGACGGTCACGGAGGCTGGGGACATCTCGGCGGATATGGACGAAGTGGATGCGATGCTGAGGGAGGATTATGGGAAGGAAGACAAGGTACTGGTTTCTATTAGGTGAGTATGTGTTCATGAAATGTACTTGGAGCGGTGGGGCGACAGGGAATGCGCCTTACACTTCGGCGTGCAGGATACGACCGTCAGACAACCCCTCGGCATGGGACGTCGCTGCCGGGGCACAACCAAAGACCATCAAACTACAGCTGCAACACTGCAAATCTTCCGTGAATCCCCCTCAAGATTTCCGCTTCGACGAGATCCTCACCGGGTCCGAGAACAAGCCAGTCTACAACGCCGTGGCGCGCAGCCACGTCTGCGCAGCCATGGACGGTTTCAACGCTGTCATCTTCGCATACGGACAAACCGCGTCCGGCAAGACATTCACGCTCTCCGGTGACGAAGACCAGCCAGGTATCATCCCTCGCGCGATGAAGGACGTCTTCGCATACATCAAGCGCACCCCCACCCGCGAGTACCTCCTCCGGTGCTCGTACCTCGAGATATACAACGAGGCGATACATGATCTCCTCGCACCACCGTCGTCCTCGGTCTCGCAGCCAGTGCAGATCCAGGGCACGGGCGCGAATGTTGTGCTGACGCCTTTGCGAGAGGAGGTCGTAACATGCTTGAAGGGCGTGCACGAGGTTCTGCAGCGTGGAGAGGGCAACAGGAGGACAGCGAGCACTGATTGGAATGAGAGGAGTAGTCGGAGTCACAGTGTCTTCCGGCTGGTGATTGAGAGCAGAGAGAGGGGCGGTGGCGGGGACGCCGAGCCTGCGAGCGGGAGGACGACTCCTGGGTTCAGGCCGCCTACGCCTGGTGGGCCGAGGTTGCAGGCGAGGGGAGGGCGGAGCGTACAGACGTCTGTTCTGGTAGGCATAGGTCCTAACACGGCGTCCAAAGGCTGCTAACGTCTTCTTCAGAGCTTGATTGATCTTGCAGGCTCCGAGAAGGCGACCTCCGACAAGGACAGGACAAGAGAGGGCAAGTACATCAACACCAGGTTAGTATATGCACGTTCTTATACTCGTACGCCCAAGTCCCTTACCAATCTACGCACAGTCTGCTCACGCTTGGATCGGTCATCTCGACGCTCGCGGAGAACTCAGCGAAGAACAAGTCCGACCATGTCCCCTTCCGCAACTCGAAGCTGACCCGCATGCTCCAGCCCTCGCTCTCCGGCAACGCGCGCATCTCCGTCATCTGCACGATCAACCCCGACAGTTCCGCGGTCGCGGAGTCGACGTCGACGCTGCTCTTCGCGCAGCGCATCAAACGCGTGCAGCTGCACGCGCAGAAGAAGGAGGTCGTCGACACGGATGCCCTACTAGAGCGCTACCGAAAGGAGATCGAGGAACTGCGCAAGCGGCTCTCGGAGAAGGAGGCGAGCCAGGCGGATGGCGGGCCCGTGCTCAAGCGCAGGCTGAGCGCGAGGGAGCAGCTCGACGAGAGCCTCGCGATGCACAACCTGAATGCGCGCATCAAGCAGCTCACAAAGCTCATCTTGACGAGCCAGACGGTGGACGAGAACAAGGGTGATGAGAGCAGGCCCGCGAGTCCTATGAAAGTGGACTTCGACATGTCGCCATATCAGGTTCGTCTTTGGGCCGCGTAGGTTAGGACGCTGAGCTGACACATCCGGTAAGCTTCAACAAGAGCTCCTCGCAGCAAGGCGGGAGCTTGAGACGCAGGCTACTCAGATTCTCTCGCTCGAAGCTGCGCTTGCGACGCGGCCGCAGCTTCCCCCAGATGCACCGGAGGGCGAGAAGGACAAGCTGCTGAACGAGCAGGCAAAGACGATTCGCGAGCTCGAGATCGTTGTAAAGGGCTATGAGGAAAACCTCGGGGAGCCCCTCCGTGCGGTTCGCGAGGACGTCGAGAAGGAGTGGTCGCAGAAGCTGGAAGCTGAGGTACGCGTCCGCCAGGAGAAGGAGGCGTGGGCAGACGAGCTTGTGAAACAGCTTGATAAAGAGCGCAAGGTCTGTTTATTCCCGCATGCACGAACCTGACTGCCCGTTGGCTGACGAGACATGGACTTTAGATGCGCATTAAGCTTGAAGAGGAGCGCCACGCACTTGCAGCGTTTGTTAAGAAGTTTGACCAGCTCGGCCTGGGGGGCCTCATCATCCCTCCGTCAAAGCTCAACCCTCCCATGCCCAACCCGGGCGGCGCAGCAGCGGTGTTTGCGCAGCGACAGAAGACAAAGGTGTCGCAGCTCAAGGAGTATTCGATGGCGCCCCTCGCGGAAGCGGAGTCGCCGGTCCGACTAGCAAGCGAGTCCGTTCAGAAAAGCTTGCTGGAAGAAGAGTGGGATGGGGGAGAGGACGTCGACGTGAGCATCGAGCTCGAGAAGTCGGCGCTCAGCATCTCTCCACCGAAGGCTGGTCTCGCTGCTGCCATCGCTGCGAGGAAGGGCTCACAAAGTCCTACTAGGGAAATCCTAGGTGAGAAGGAAAACCTGCCAGTGTAGGGTCGTGTACCATTGCCGGTTATATCTTACGTTGTTGCTACGGTATGTCATCGTACCAACATCACTATGAAATGGCGCTGACTATGGCATGTCGTAGATTTTATAGGATACGTTGCATCTAGAGCGCAGTGCGCCCATATAAACCACGCATACGCCCGCATGATTATGTACACGTCCCAAATATCAGCGTGGACAATTCTCTCTGCTTTTATCTTCTGTCTCCATATCCCCGAACCAGACTGCGGAACGTTCAAACCTACGTTCAAACCTCAATGCTTCCAATGGGCTCACGACTGCGAGGTACGCGACCATCTCATACAGCATACTGTTTCCTCTTGTGGCCCCTCGCCCAGGTCAAATTTCAGCGACTGCTTGCCGCCCTCCCCTGAGCTAAAACCCCACTTCTCATAAAATCGTACCGCGCGTTCGTTCCTCTCGAAGACCTGCACCCACAAGCCGCGTTCGCCGAACTCTTCCTGTATGGCCTCCATCAGCTGGCTCCCGTACCCCTTCCGGTCCTCCCCTGTCTTGACAAAGAGATGGTCGAGTTCGTCCTCGTCTTTGTTCGGCCCGCCGTCAGGCTTCACGTTCCCGTAACCCAGAAGCTCGCCAGTGTGCGACTCGAGCACAAACGTTTTCCGGGACTTCGGTGGGAACAGTCGTTTCAGTAGTTGAGGTTGGACGACATCGAGCGCGTATCTGGGATCGTTGGAGAAAGTGATGCCTGGGAGACTTGTGTCGACGGACTGGATGAAGAGCTGTGCCAGCTGCTCAACATCAGACTCGTTTGCCTCGCGAACGATTGGGGCCATGAGAATCATGAGGTGAGAGGTGTCTGTCTGTCCGTCGGTTGAACAGATGGTTAACACCGAAGCATCACAGAACTGCAAGGGGGACCCACCTTTGATTGGGAGTATCGGTACGTGGTGTGCCAAGCTGCCACAAGCCAGCTCAAATTTATAGGCCAAGTGGATGCTTGCGCGTCGATTCGGGACACCTCAGGATACGTAAGATGCCTGTGTTCTCTCCGAGGACATGCGCAGTCTGGTGCTGCGCATGCTGCAGCGTAGTCGCTGAGTCGCTGAAGATTGCACATGCAGACCATTCAAACTTCTTGTCTTTGGTCCAGCTGATGTGGAAAGCACACGTTGTGGCTGCGGCAAGGACGCCGCCGTTAATGAAAAGGGCGTATCGGAGAGTTTCAAGTTCGATACTTTCCGGAGAGGTCGGGGGCGACTCCGGGTCATTCAATTCAAGGTGGCATCTGGACACGTTATTATTCATACATGGCATCTCGAAGATCTCCAAGTGCTTCACCTATGAGACTACCTTCAAGCACAGGTCATAGCTCAACGTCGGTGCCAACGTCAACTGCTGCGTACTTCTCGAACGCCTCCATGAACCGCGCCCAGCGCCCGTTGTTCCACTTCAGGACGTCCTGCCACTCCTTGCTATCCTCCCCCAACACAACCTTGATCCACACCAAGAATCCTGCCACCGTGAAATCCGCGTAGGAGATCCTCTCGCCCATGAAGAACAGCTTCTCCTGCCCGCCGGCGCTCAGCCACTCCGTGAAGGTGTTGAGCGCCTTCTCTACGCCCTTCCAGTGCCGCTCGCGTTTCTCGCTGCCCACCGGCGCGAACTCCTCCAGCTTCGCGCCGAACCAGGCCTCGCGTGTCGTGTGGAAATACTTGTCGCTCTTCGCGCGGAGCTGCGCGTGCGTCGGGGGCAGCATGATCTGCAGCAGGTCGAGCAGCAGCGCGGTGCGGAATGCTGCGTGGAACGCCGCGTGCAGCGCATCGGCCTCAGACGGGATGAGCGTCGGCTTGTCGGGGTATGTCTTGTCGAGGTACCGCACAATCACGGCGGACTCGGAGAGGGCCGTTTTCGTGTTCGGGTCGTAGATCGCGGGGAGGGTGTAGAGAGGCGAGCCATCCGGCGTCTTGTCTGTGGGTGCGACGCCGATCTTCTTCGAGAGGAGAGCGATGTCAGGGTATTCGACCCAGACGGTCGTGTATGGGAGGCCCTTATAGTTCAGAGAGTACCTATTGAGGCAATTTGGTATGCATATGCTAGGAGATCGCGGGATTCGGAGAAGCACTGACCTAATCTTCCAGGTGTTTGGGGACCAGGCGCAGCCACGGACATGACCTGGTATGTCATAGAACACTATGGGCTCCATCGCTGTGAGATGTTGGTGGCGGACGTGGGGGTCGAAGACTGGCGCAACTACGTGAGCACACATGTCCTTTTAAGTCTGATACTGAACTGGGCAGGTATCAGTTCTGATCACACCCGGCCTATCTGGTGGTCAGTACGGGACTTCTCTGGAGTCACATAGCTACCGACTGCGGCTGACTGAGCGAGCTTGGTCAGTCGGTCTCTTCGTGTGGATTGGCCGAAGGCCTACTGCACGCGGACGAAAACGCTAAAGCTGGCATCCTATTGATTCCCTCATACTTTATGCGAGGGCAGCCTGTTACTAATAGAGGTCCTTCATAACCGAGCCTGCTCACCAACATCAACTGCACTGTACTTCTCAAAAGCAGCCAACACCTTCCCCCACCTGCCTCCGTCCCACGAGGCCATCTCCTTCCACTCCTCGCTGTCCTCACCCAGGCACACCTTGAACCACACAAAGAACCCCGCGACAACAACATCTGCGTATGTGATACTTGCGCCGTCTCCCAATACGAAGAGCCTCTCCTTGCCACCTGCGCCTTCGTACCACGCCGCGATCTTGCCCGTCGCCTTCTTCAGCTTCGCCCACACCTGAGCGCGCGTCTCGCTGCCTGGCGGGGCGAGTTCCTCCAGCTTTCCACCTAACCGGGCCTCCCTCGTCTCGCGGAAGTACGGCTTGCTGCCCTCGCAGAGTACGGCGAACGCGGCGGGTATGATGACGGGAGCGTAGCCTACGCCGAGCGCGCCCCAAAATGCGTCCTCAAACGCGGTGGTGAGCACGTCGAGCTCAGCGGGGATGAGCCTGGGCGCGGCGTCAGGGTACGTCGCCTCGAGATAGCGCGCGATCTTGCCCGAGTCGGCGACCGCGGTCTGCGTGTTCGGGTCGAAGATCGCGGGGAGCGTGTACAACGGTGAGCCATCGCCCTTCTTCGCGGTCGGGCTCGCGCCGATCTTCTGGCAGAGCGCGGCGATGTCGGGGTACTCGACCCAGACGGTCTTGTACGGAATGCCCTTGATGTTTAGGGCATATCTATGAGAAGGGGGGGTGGGCTCGGCTGATCAGATTCTCCACTAGCCACTGTGCTGTTCCAGAATCTCCCGCACCTGATTTTCCAGGTGTTGGGTGACCATGCAACACCCTTCGCGGTGCTGGGAATATCGTAAAAGATGATAGGCTGAGACATCTTGCTCCGCGGTGGTGTTGTTGATTTCCCCAAGCACCTCGTGTCTACTGGGAGCGAAGGCGCGTGAAGGGTGTGCTCGTACTCCTCACGATCAGATACTTTATACCTGCCGCAGCCCAGTGACGCCCATCGTTCTGTATTACGAATGGACACCGGTGGCGGGATGATTACCAACCTACAGTAGCCTGGGACACCGTGGACAAAGAGGTATGCTATTGGAGCTGGCTAGGGAGGACACGTGGATGCAAAGTTCAAACAGTGTAGCTTCGGTTGTGCTCAAACGTTGACCTGTTCGGCGCGCTGCCCAGCTGCCTTCGGGTGTTCGTAATGGCCATCGAAAACTAGGCTGGGTTGAAGCTATAATAGACTCCCAGTCTCCAGGACTGGGCCGGCATTCGACTTACGATTGTCAATCTGAAATGTCTGAGTCAGAGGGGCACATTTGCGATCGAAATTTGACGGTGCCTGGTGATGAAGAGTCGAGCATAGAAGTCCTTAGGAAGGTCAGTTAGGGATGGGAGGTCAGTGCACTGAGCGCATGACAAATGCCCAGCAACCAATCGAGTTTTCAAGCATGACAGGCCTGTGAGGACGAGCGAGGTCACCGGTATGCTGTGCTAGAACGCTCCACATGAGCAGCAACATGGTGCAAGAGTGGGACGCTAACCAGGAGCCATCCACCATGAAAACATCCCTAGAATGTCACGGGCGAGGGATGTCGTAAACCTCTTCAGACATGCGGTCGTCCAATGGTAATTCCGCTAGGATACAATCCTGATATTACGCCCGAGACGATCCGAGAACGTAGTCCAAACATGACCATCCGCCATTCCAACCAGTGGCCTCCAGATGACACCATGCAGCACACACATTGGGGTCATTAGAACATTAGTATACGTAAGGGATGATGCGCCAAGGAACGAGCTTCTTGTACTGGTGCCAGTCCTTGCCATACCTGCAATACCTCGTCAGCATGCCGCAAACCCGTCTGCCGTGTCTATACCTATACGCACTTCTTCTCGCATGCCTCGTCATCACGCCTCTCACGGTGGATGAGGAGGACGGCAAAGTAGATCACATAGAAGTATGTGATGGGCGTGTTGAAACCAGTCGGAAGAGACCAGGCGAGAGCCATGAGAAGGTCACCCCTACAATTTTGGCGAAATAAGCGAGCGTTAGATGCACTGGTTAGGAGATGTACGCACATGTAATTCGGGTGGCGAGACCGTCCCCACCAACCGGACGTAAGAAGCTTAGTTCCACGCTCGGTGGTCATGAATTCGAGGTCTGTCACAGTCGTCATATCACGTGATCGTCCTCCCGAGCGCAAGCTCACTTACTCTTTGGGTTGCGGCCATTCCGGAAGTCGTTCTTCTCACCATTGGCGGCACGGAAGATATAGTAACCGGCCAAATTGGCAGCGATGATCAGGGCGGTGTAGATGGGACCAAGCTCGATCTGGTTGAAGACCAAATACCGGGCCTGGAGGGAGTAGACGAATGGAACCCATGCGAGGTCGCCGACGGCGAGCATGAAGCCAAAGCCATCTGTGATAATGTCCATTGTGGTGAAGATGGCAGGCTGGGACTATGTTGAGAGGGGAACGCGCCACTGCATGACACTCGAGACGTACCTCGTTGTAGAGACCATCAAGCACATACCAGGACTGGAATGCAAACACGAGCCACATTGAATCGGTGACCTTGTCAAACCCGCCACGGCGCACGGCCTGTTCGCAAATCATGCCGATGTCGATGAGCACCCAGAGAATGAGACCAGGACGGAGCTCGTTGAAGGACTTGATATCGAAAGAACCGAGGGACGGGTTCAGCTCGCGACCAATATAAAACTAGACGGAACGAATGGTCAGCAACGTCAAGGGACCAAGAGACGTATGGCGGCGCACATCATAAATGGGGTTTCCACTGTTTCCACCGAGCGCGAGAAGAGCACCGGAACGGAATGAGGCAGCGTAGACAGCGATCCCCTGGACAACGGACATTAAGAGGGACGCGGTGATGAGACCGGTCCAGTGTTCGTAGATGAATGTAAGGGGCTGGGGCCCCTCGCGGTAGATGGTGCCTATGACGAGACCGAGAGCCAAAAGCATAGTAGAAAACGCTAGAGTAATGCGGTTGAGCCGCGTGCAGATTGAAAGTTAAAAAAGCAGCATGCCATTGATTTTGTACTTCTTCTTCTGCCCGTTGCGCATGACTGTGCCTTCGATCCAGTCTCCGGGGAGAATAAACCAAGCAACAACGGTGAACCAGTACCAAGTAAGGTAGGCGATGACGGCCTGGGTGTCCCAGAGGCTCTTCCAGAAGTCCAATTTGGAGAGCGAGTCAAGAACGACGGCGGTGTCAATGGATGGGGGACAACCGCCAGTGTGCTCGGAGCAAGCAAAGTAGAGGATATAGGTCATGGCGGGGACACCGAGAGTAATCGCGAACGCGCCAGGGGGGCCGAAGAACTCATAGTGATGGGTGCGTGGATTGAGGTCGGACACGGCCTTGGATGAGGAAGCCATGGTGGGGGTCGTGGAGGTGGAGGTGGAGGAGGTGTGGGAGCGCGTCTCGGTCGCGGACGCGGTAAGCCAACGCGTGTGTGGTCTGATCAGGGTCCGCGAATGATTAGTTTTCGCGGACAAGTCCCGGAAAGGGCAAGGCCGTTACCGAGTCACGCGTGACTGGCGGGGTCGTCGGGGAGAGGCTGCGGTCGTCGTCGTGTGCGACCTGGACACCGACCGGCATGACGGGATGGGCTTTTTCTCTGCCAGGCGGGCTGACGACCTCCACTCTCCCCCCAACGATGACCTCACCGTCGCGCGCGTCATCCGCTCCAGATTCGTGCGTCGATCGCCATCATTCATCCAGCGTGCTGCATGCATTAATTACTCCCGCCACAGTACGGCAAGAACAAGGGCAAGGAGCGCGAGCCAGCATCCGCCCCTGCCTCACCCGCTGCGACCCCTTACACCTCCCCGTCCTTCTCCCTCTCCGCGGCGTCCTTCTCCTCCAAGACCAAAGACAAGCGCTCCGTCGTAGGCTCCACCCGTGGGCCCAGACCCAGCACGAGCACTACCACATCCAGGCATTGGGCTGGCTCCTCCACTGCACACTCCAGGCGCAACGGCAATGCCAGTGACATGGCTAGTCCCCGCACGTCAACGGACATCGTCACGTCAGTGAGCTTTTCGTCAATCCCCGCACCTCATGCCTGACATGTGGACATCCTCCAGGGTAACGCTCGCTCAACGACTAAACGAACTCGCAACGGCCAACGCGGAGGGACTCCTCAGGTCAGTACCGTCTCTTTCAAGCCCTTTGCGTCCCCTTCTTTCCCGGACGACCAAACCGCACCCCTTCTTTGCTTCTATACCCCGCACTCGCTCCATCATTTTCGTCTCCCTCCGAGCTCAACCAACACGCTGCAACGCGAGCCTCTAGCTTTATTCTGAGCGCACCAGGCGGGGGTAGTCTGGGATGAGTCAGGCATGAGGACGGTGTGATTAGAGTCATTACGAGACCTTGCAAAATCAACGGTGTCGAATCGCAATGTTGCACAATCTGGGATGTACGTGGCAGGGTGGTGGGAAAAGAGACTGGTGTTCTCGGGGACTCGGGGACAGGTTCAAGAGGACATGCATGGTTCCTGATTGGGGTATTCTTGCGAAGCTCGCGCAATTGACGGATACACACACGAACCTTCATTATCTCTTTCAGTGGAGGTGGTTAACGAATGTCCGAACTACTCATCTTGTTTTACTTTTTCACGCGATATTCGAAGCTCATCAGAACTTTGATCTAGTGACGATGAATACCGCCTTCTCCGTCAAAATCTTTTCGAACGACTTTCTAGTGGCTCGACTATGCCCACGGAGGAGCCTTTGGTACCCATGTCCAGGTTGCCACCCCACACAGCTGATCCACGAAGTGAGTCCTCACTGTTCGTCCTTGTCATCGCCTCGCTGATATGCCTTAGTGTCGACATTTAATGAGCGTCGTTCCTCTTCTAACTTCCATGTACATCCGTCTGCATCACCTCGTGCTCCTTCTGTTGCTTCTAAGAAATCATTCACGTCCACAGTCACCGGCCTTCTTCGACGCGCGACAAGTCGTCGGATCGTTTCATTGCCCCCAGACGCCAATGGAAGTGATACGATAAGTGTCTACTCCATCGTTACGGTGCCTCCCGCAGAAGAAGCCACGCCCCCTCGGAGACTATCCAAGCAGGCCAGTGAGAGTTCACTGGGCACAGACGCGGCGTCCACCAGGCTGTCCCGGACGTTTTCCCGCAGGAAGGTCATCGGCTCCCATACCTTCAGTGCCACAGACCCCGGGCCCTCGCGCTCGCGGACCCGCTCCGGCAGCCGCACGGCGCCCCCTTCTTCCTACCATGCCTCGCCGACCGCAGGGCTCGAATCGAGTTATACCCATATCAGCATTCATGACATACCCGACGATGACCAGGTCGAGTCCGTGCAGGATATCCGGCACCAGATCGAAGTCGTCGAAGCCGAGGGCCGCCGCTTGCTCGACGCCTTCAACGGCCTCGAGCTTTCCACCCTCACGCGCCAGCGCCGTTTAAAACCGCCCGTCATACCCCCTCTCCCCTCGCACGGCACCCTCTCCGACGGCGGCTGGCCCGCAGGCACGCTCAGCGCGCGTTCCGGAAAAGACTTCGACGCGATCTCGTTCAAGTCGAGCGGCTCAGGACGCACTGCGCGCTCGCTCAGGCGCACGCCGTCGAACGGCGCGAAGATGCGTTCCGTCCCATCCGCGACGTCCCCGCTCTCCGCGCCGCCTGTGCTCACACACAAGGCGTCGATGTCGTCCGTGTCCTCACGCGGCAAGAATGCAGGGCCTCCGCCCACACCATTGTCCAGCGTGCACCTCCTCCATCCTGGCCTCACAAGCAGCTCCAGCGTGAACCTCGCGCGTAGCACGGGACACCTCCCGCTCGAGACCGTCGAGGAGAGCGAGGGTGGCGACAGGCTCCGCCCTCGGCTCACCACGAGTAGGAGCGGGAGCATGCGGAGGGGCTCACGTCGGGGTGAGCCGTCGATTACGAGCCCCATCTCATCATCGTCACGCTCCGAAGCTGGTTCGACAGGCTCGGGGGGCAAGCGGGCGACGTCGGTGGCCGCGGCAATCGACGAGGAGGAGTTGGTGAGCATGGAGCGCGAGCTCGCGGACATCCGGCGACGGCGCACAGAGGTGACAGGGCGGTATGAGGCTCGGCTGGAGTACCTCCGCGCGCGACTGAAGGGCGCAGAGCTGCGGGAGAAAATCCTGCGGAAGTGAGGAAGAGGGAGGGAGGGGAGAGGAGAGGGAGAGAGAGGAAGTGCGTGTGCTCCTGGTGCTGTCGCGCGTTCTTGCATATATCATATACACGGAAATCTGCTCACAGCCCTCTTGGCACCAGGCAGGTGAAAAGGTGCTGTCCGCTCGTTCACCGATCACTCACTAGTAAGCTGTGTACCTACGTTCACGAGTCCGCTCATGTCGACATACATACCGATACCGATATCCGTACACCTGGACTAATGGACTGTAAACTATCTACGTCGCGTACTCTAGTACCTACTAGTCTAATCTGCCAGGCGTTCTGAGGGGGTCGTGTTGCGTACGGCCCCTTCGCGCGAATCCTTCGTTGCGCGACGTGTCCTGATTTCGGTTGCACCTGCACGATCCCTCGCTTAGAACAGAAGTTGGCTATGTATGTGTAGCGTAGTCACTATCTGTGCGTGCATGCTCGCACCTGTAGGCTTTACCTATCAATTCCGACCTGGCGTGTCACACTCGACGGGCTCGAACAAGACATTGATTATTAGAACTCTTCCCCACCCTTCCGTCCTCAGCCCGAAGTCTACACCCTGGTCACCGACCAGACTAGGTAGGGGCGAAGTACCGTGTTCTCAGGGTACGTCCCATGAAAGGTAACACCACCGCTGCGCGGCCTCAGTATCGCGTCCACCTTGACCTGCGCCCCGGCCTCCGCGAAGATGCCCTCCCATAGCTCCCTCCAGCTCTCCGGGGAGTGGCAGTGCATGTTGGTCCCTTCCGTGGGAGACCATATGCCCTTATTCGCCATCCCGCCGTGCGAACCGAGGATCATCGAGCCGGGGAGCGGCGAGAGGAGCCCTGCGAGAAGACGCGCGACGCGCTCCTGGCCGTCGAACTGGAAGAGGTGGAAGAACGTGCCGACGAAGATGGCAGAGACTCTGCCGTGCAGTTGGTTGAGAGACGTCACTTCGCTAAGGAAACAGTCGTCGGGAGGGAGAGGCGTTGGGGAGGTGGGGAAAGGCGCAACAGTGAGGTTGGTGGGGTCGAGGATGTCGCCTTGAATAAAGGGGACAGGAAACGTCTCCGGACTGGTGTGGTAGAGCTCGTGGCCAAGGTCCCAGAGGTCTGGGGCGACAATATACCGTGATTAAAGATACACCAAGAATGAGACGAAGAAAACCCACTGACCTTTGCTCAGGTCAACTGCGACGATTCCCGTCACAGGCCACCCGTCAAGGATTGCCTTGCGAATTTCGGTGCCAACTAAAACGCAGCGATGACACTAGGTCAATGGAAGAGGATTGGCAGAAGCGTTCGGGATACACACAACAGCAGCCCACGTCGAGCAATATTGCCCCTTCTCGTTGCTTTCCCAGCGCAATCAGCGCGTCATATGCCGGCAGGCGCGCCATTCGGAGTCTAGAAGAGGAATCATCTCTGTCAGCTAGAACTCTGTCAGGCAGACGCGGCATGTCGCCGATGCCGACAGGCACGATACTGGAACGAGTGATACCTCAAGAAGTCGAACAGACGAAGGCAGGGGTAATGGTAAAGCTGGGGAGCCTTGTTAGACCCCCCCCCCCATCGGCCAATAAATGAGAGAGAGGGGATAGGCATACCGTGAATGCCTTGGTCTGCACGGCGATGACATGAATCTTGAGCTCTTCGTAGTCTTGAATTCCTGTGGCGGCCTTCATGAATGCTTCCTCCTCCTCATCTAGGGTATAGAGAGCGGGGTCGAGGGGTTTGTCCCAACCACGTCGGTCTGTTTCGGACATCTTTGAATGCAATGATGGGATGGAGTGGTGAGGTCGGGCCTGGCAGCGGACGTCGATATTTATAATAGACCGGCGAGGCTCTGAGTGTTGGTGTCGTGACCTGGTTTGCCGCGGGTTTAGAGTTTGCGGACGGACTTTCGGCATGGAACCGTCCCATTTTGGGAAAACAATTGATTGCGATTGATTGCGTGCATGCATGGATAGGAAGCCGGCATGTGGCTCCTGCTACCTTCCAGCTAGTGATGATAGACCGGACCAGTCGTTACTTGCAGCAGAAACGGCCCTGAGATAGTTTCTTGCTTGGCGCTTAGACGCCCGTCCTCGAATTTCGCACTGGACCGCTCAGGAAACTGGCCCATATGTTAGACTAGGTACCTCCAGCAAAACGCGACAGGCTAACGTTGTAACTCACGGATAATTCCTCCTGAGACATTGAAAGAACTGAAATGCTGTCTGCGCCACGAACAGAAAATGCGAGATAGATGTTGGAGGGACTGCAGCATCATGCGCTTTCAAAATACCATTATGGAGTGCATGCATCCGTATATGCCATGTGAAGCGGGTTGTCCGATTGACTCGTGGACGGTATAATACGCAGATAGACGGGGTAGAGCTGCGGGGACTTCAATCCTACATGATAGCACAGCAGGAGTTTTGCTGCGAGGAGAACGGTAAGCTAGTTGGCACAAAGGTTGCAAGATATCCCAGCGGGCAGTCGTACCTTCTTTGCTGTCTTGTAGAACACCTTGCTCTGGGCGGATAGTTCGTTCGAGCGGTCTACTAGATCATTTATCTTCTCTCCTCGCTGCAGAACCGATTCGATTGTCTTGTGCTATGAATCGCAAGCGGGGATTCGTCAGTCGAAAGCGTGCGACATAGAAGGAAGAGCAATGCGCACCAGAATGATCTTAGTCTCGTCTAGCTCCTGCTGCACCTTCATGATCGCATCCGCCTGTCTCGGATCCTGATACTTCTGCAGATAGGTGCTGACTTCTGGGAAGGAGATGGCGGCAGGGGTGTTGAAGGACGCTTGAGGAACCTTCGCGATGAAATCATCGAGGAGCTTTGTGAGGAGAGAGAATGCAGGCCGGACAGGGTACTCCTGATCCGCGATCATGACAGCTAGATGCAAGGCCAGCGCTGGTGTCACTACGGCTAGAAGCTGGCGATAGACGGGGCGAAAGACGGACCTGCAAGCTGCTCTGCTCCGCCGCGGTTGTAGACGTGCGCAGTGTACACGTTCTCCCGGATGCTTTGCCGCTGGCCTTGTGGAGTGCGCTCTGCAACAGTCTTGGTGAAGAAGGACATGAATTCGCCAACAGACCCGCGTTGGTAGAAGGAGAAGGAGGAGAGGTCGGACGCGCTGCTGAGGACTACTGCAGACTTGTTCGGGGGTGCAAGAACAACAGCCAGCGAATAGACCTTCATGGCTGCCTTCTATCGAGTGAGCAAAGACGTGTATATATGCGATCGGGTGAGGGGAGGAGAAGGGTGAGGTATGTTCAGAGCATGAGAGCCTGTCGTTGCAACTTGCGAGGCACTGCGCGAGCCTGTAGCGCCCATCGCCTCACCGGCCCGCTTGGAAACCCAAGGCCAAGAGGATTTTGCGCTCGAATGGTCTGGGACTGGGCTCTCCACCTTGACAAGCTCCGGTGCATCGACCATGAGTCTCTCGTCTTTCCTGCTTCCTGGGGCCAACAAAGGCAAGGCGAAGGCGATTGACAAGGGTTTAGATGACCTCTTCCGATCCACTACCGTGAGCCCACCGTCCTGTCTCTGTTTTCCGGACAAGGTCTAAGAAGTGCACATTCAGGTCCCATCCACTCGCCTTGGTCCCGGTGTAATCCCTTCGACGACCATTGCACCAGATACATCATCCGAGAAGAAGCGAAAGGCGACCGAGGCGACCGCGAATGGGAAGGCGAAACGATCGAAGCTCGAGGCCACAGGCATGTGGTCAAGTTCAGCATCTGTATATGTCCCCGAAGTGCTCATTATTCTGTTCAGCCACTCTGTCATCATCAAAAGAGTCTAAAAAAGCTGTAACGAAGGCAACGCATGCTGTTACCGAAAGCGAGGGCGAGGAAGAGGAGTCTGGAGGTCAAGACAGCGAGCGTGAGAGCCACGACGAGGACGAGGATGAGGTAGAGGGCCAGGGCGAGGATGGCTCAGAAGAGGAAGAGATAGATGAAGCATCCAGTGAGCCCAATGACGAAGGTGATCCGTCGAACCTCGTGCACGAGTCGCTGCAGAGGGGTGCGCAAGCCAAGGGCCAGTCGCGACGCGGCAAGCCAAAGTTCATACCCTCAGAAGAGACCCCGGAGCAGCGCGAGGCCCGCACCATATTCGTCGGGAACGTGGCGGTGGAGGTCACGAAGTCCAGAGTACGCTTCTCTTCGCTCAATATTCGCACCACAGACGACTAACACGATGATCTGTGTGTATGCGTAGCTCTCTCAAAAACAGTTCAAACGGCACATCCTCTCGTTTGTCCCCTCCGCCCAAGTCGAGTCTGTCCGCTACCGCTCCGTTGCCTTCAAGAAGCCCACCGCGGAGCTACCTGACGACTCCCGTAAAACGTCCCACTCCCACCCCGATCCCAAGAGACCCAGCAAGGGCCGCGAGCACGACCGTGACCGCGCTGCGGCATGGCGCGCCAACGAGGGTGAGGATGACGAGGCGGCCGCGGCGCCGCAGAAGCAGTACCTGACACCGAAGGAGAAGAAGAGGCTCGCGTTCATCAAGCACGAGATCCACGGGCATGTCGATGCAGTGAATGCCTATGTCGTCTTCGCGCACCCACCGTCAGCAGAGGCTCTTGCGAAGCGACCGGCGAATGTGCCGCCACCTGCGCCGGTAATGGACCCATATGATGCGGCGAGCGCATGTGTGGAGAATGGTGATGGAAGCGTATTCCAGGGTCGGACATTGAGGATGGATGTGGTCAAGAAGGGCTCGCAGCCAACAGAGGGTCGAAGCGGGGAGGCTGAGCACGAGATTGGTGGTACGGGGGAGAAAGCGATGGCCGGAGACCCGAGGACCACTCTCTTTGTGGGGAACTTGGAATTCACCAGCAAGGAGGAGGACCTGAGGGCGTTTTTCGAAAGCGTGGTCATGGAGGAGAGGGGCAAGCCAGGAGAGAAGGGCTCGGGCAGTGACCGCGAGGAGGACGGGGGGAGCGATGGCGAGGAGGGAGAAGAGGGCAAGCCGCGAGCGTGGGTGAAGCGTGTGCGCATCATCCGCGACAAGGACACCCAACTCGGGAAGGGCTTCGCGTACGTCCAGTTTGTGGTCAGTATGCCCCTTCCATCCATGTTCTACCAAACTCTGATTGCGTATATGTTTCATGCAGGACCGCGAATGCGTCGACGAAATCCTCGCGCTTGAACAGGCCGAGCTCAAGTTCGCCAAACGCAAACTCCGCGTCCAGCGCTGCAAGACCCTCCCTGGCGGCCCCAAGCTGCGGGTAGCCAAAGCAACTCGCACCCCTTCGTCGTCCACCTCTGGTTCACACGGCAAGCCCTCTCGCCCAGGTACGTCACCCGCGCGACCAGAGCGCGCGCCTCGCCTGGTGCCAACTCGCACACCGAAAGGCAACCCTGGGCTGGGTGCGAAGCTCGCACATCTACCCAAAGAAGAGCGCAAGAAGGCGAAGGCTGCTGACGCGGACCGCGTCGCGCGACGGCTGGCGAAGAAGCGCGCGAAGTCGTTGGCGGAGAAGGGTGTGAAGTCGAAAGGAGACAAGGAAAGGGTGCGGAGGCGGACGGGCGAGCGGAAGGAGGGAGGACATGGCGCCCAGGGAAAGAAAGACAAGCCGAAGAAGAGGGTGCGGAGCGGGAACGCGATGATGAAGATGAACACGAAGAAGTAAGACACTTCCAGCCCGAGGTTTGCAATTGACGACGGTTGTGCTGGCTGTTGTAGAGCACTTTCCTCGAAATTTAACTTCGCGAATCTCCAACGTTGATAATTGTGGGCGGGTCATTATCCATTAGGTGCGCTAGTGATACAACAAGTGAGGTATACAAAATGAGATATACGGGAAGAGGTACGACGGTGCAATAGATAGCAAACCGATTGAGAACAACGACCAGATGACAGGAAAGATCCGAAGCTCGACTACTTTTTCTTTGGCTTTTTACTGCTCCCTGCCGCCGCTTTCTTCTCCTCCTTGTCGTCTGCCTAGTGAAAGCGCGATTGGCCATCGTGGTTCCACAAGACAGCGGAGAAGGACGTACCTTCCGCTTCGTACCCTTACCCTTGCCCTTCTCGGCGGGCTTTTCCTTCTCTTTCTTAGGAGACGTCTTGGGCTTCGCGGTGAAGAAGCCATCAAGACGACCCTGCTGTTTCGTGTTGAGGAACTTTGCCAGTTTCTCTGCTCCCTTCCTGACGCGCTCCTCGCTGTCATAAGATGGTTAATACTTTACATGTTAGCATATTGCATAAACGTACTTGAAGCCCTTATCCTTGACGAGGAAGTCAACGAGGCCATCGATGTCGGGGCTCTTCCATTCGAGTTCAAGCTGGTCCGCGGGGATAACGTCCGGTTTCTGGAACACCTCCTTCGCTGCCTCCCAAGGCCACTCCTCCGGGACCTGTACACCACCTTTCTTCTTCTTGCCGTCTTCGGCGGCCTCTTCCTTCTCCGCCGTCCTGAACCACAAAATGTAACATGTCAGTCTAGCGATATACAGTGAAGACAACCGCCCACTCACTTCTCTCTCAAGTGCTTTATGACCCTGCTGAGCGACCCGTACTCCCTGATGAGCTTCAGCGCGCTCTTCGGGCCAACGCCCTTGATTGGCTCGAGGTAATCGCATCCCAGAAGGATACACAGGTCAATGAACTGCGACATGTCCATTTCAAGCCCCTCCAACGCCTTTTCGAGGTTAATCTCGGAGATAGGTGTCTTGCGAGCTTCGGAGAAGGTGAGGTGGCGGTAGAGGATGGGTGCGCTGAAGGTGAGCGTGTCCATGTCCTCCGAACCTGCTGCGTAGACTTTGCCGCCGCGCGCGAGCTCAGCGCATTGTGCTTCGGCCTCAGATGGTGCCTGGGGAGGATCGAGCCATTTGAGATGGTGAACGAGGGAGAAGGAGGGAACAGAGGGGAGGGAATCATACCACGACGAATGGAATGCCCATGAGGCCGAGGAGCTTCCTGCACTCTTTATTGTGTTCACGAGTTACTTTGACAGTGCGTCGGGAGAAGCGGTCCATATCTTCCGTGGTACCTTTATACGAGAGTGTGCTGTTCCGTTATGACGTGATAGGAGAAGGGTAAGCCTACCAGTCTCCTTCGCCTCTTCCCCTTCCTCCTTAGCTTCCTCTCTCCTCTCCAAACGTTTCGAGAGCTACAAAGATGTTGAGTGACAGCATTTTGACTGCACATAGGATCCACTTACTACGCCAGCCTTTAGCTCTGGAGGCTTGCCGTCGAAGACATACGCAGGCTTGATGCCATTCTCAACCATGCGTATTGTGCGGTAGAAGAAACCCATAAGGTGACTTCCAAGCGACCTCAACACTTACTGGCTGCATAATACAAAAGGAGGTTACTCACCTAGTAGTCTCTCCAGCGTCGTTTGTCAACAACTCTCCGTCCTTCTGGCGGACAGCGATGAGGAACTGGTATATTGACATGGACGCGTCTATGGCGACTTTGCGTCCAAAAAGTGTCTTTATTTCATGTTCCTGCGTGCGCGTATGAATACATCGGGTTGTAATGAACAGGACAGCTGTGGTATACCTGGATGGCCTTGGGCGCGTGCTCGACCAGGAGGGCAGTGAGGCCCTTGATACCCATGTTAGTCTGAGAGCGTTGGCAGCGTATTCCGAGTTCCAGAGGCTTGAAAGAGTCCTGTATGGCAACGTGGCCAGCTAGGTGGGCAGGGGCAACGAGCAGAGGCCGGTGGTGAAGATGGCGAAGAGGTCAGCGGGGCAACGCCCTCAGCGCTACCGGGCGCGTCGCCTGACCGTGATGCGTGTGAAAGTAAATGTGACGTAACGCGACAGTCACACAAAGCGGTGACTTCCTCGCAAAGAGACGCCCATAATGTTTTCGGTGTGCTTCATCCGCTCCAATACATACACGACCAGGATATATGCGCCCAGACTCAGCTCAGTCCCCTAGCCCCATTTCATCAGACAGCGAATTGTCTCGTAGCAGCTATGAACGTCCGAGCAAACGACGACGGACTTGCAGTGCGTTCAGCAGTCGCGGGTCGTTTCATGTCCCAGCCTAACCAGTGTCCACCAGGCAATTATGACCCGACTTTCCAGCAGATAGCCCTTGAGGAGATCGACCTCGAGATAGCTATACGCCAGCGTATAGCTGAGACCATGCAGTCTCGTATGAACTGGGCTGTACTCCTCCAGGAATCGGTGCAGAGGGCTGTCGGGCAAGGTGCGCTATTCACTCCTACCCCAGGGAGCTTGCTAAGCTCTCTATAGGGTGTGATGACTTCCGTGTCGCATCACTGGATGCACTAGATGCGATTGAGGCCTCTTGCGATCTCATCTTCAACCGCGAGAATCCCCTCCTACCCATCCCTTCACCCCGTCCCACAATCGATGAACCTCCTCCAGACTCATCCACACCAGAGCCTCCCCAGATGCTCAGGGTCGGCTCTCGCGCATCCCGCACCCGTATTTTCCCCCGCGCACCTCTTGCTCCTCCCAAACGTCTTCTTTTCCTCCGCAACACAGCCACCATACCACCAGAGATCGCTAAACTCGCATGCCCTCGATGTTCTCGCTTTGACTTCTCAAACCTTCAAGGCTTACTCAATCACTGTCGAATACGGCACCAGCTCGAGTATGGAAGTCATGACGAGTGTGTACAACGCTGCGCCGTCCTCGTACCGGAACGAGAGCGGGAGCGAGTTGTCCAGAATGGGGTCGAAGTGGCAGGTATCTCACTCCCAAGTCTTCGCAGACTATTCGAAATTGCTGTGGGTGCAGGGGACAGCGTCAGACTCCCTCCATTGCCCAGCAAGTCGGCTACGCCGCCAACGAGTGCTCCAAAGACGGATATCGAAGATGAACTCAACACACCAGTCCCGGATGTGGCTATGCGTACCGACTCTTCAGTATCATCAACCTCGCAACCGACGGCTCATGCGACGAAGACCCTAGGGTACCACGTCGACACACCTGCTCTTGCACAGTTTCTTGGCCGTATCCCCAAAAAACGACGCATCAACGTACGCGCGAACGAGGACGATGCGGTTGACATCGACAAGCCCCCAGGCGGATCTGGGTTGCAGCTCAGGAAGATGTGGCGCAAATCCTATACACACAGAAATGCCGCCCGGAAGGATTTGGACGAGGTCGTACCTCTAGCCGAGTTGCACACCAATGGTGTAGACGAGAAAGTTGTCGAGACTTTGGGTCCTCAACTGGATGCCTCTATGAGGGGAAAGCCCTCTGGTCTCCATATGCTTGCGGGAACACGGTTTCACATCGCTGCCCGTGTCCAGATATCAGACTTCAGTCTCTATATTCCCTCCGGTGAGTCTTTCTTCTCAACGCGCAATAGCCGGTCTGACCAAGCAGCATCCTTCTGTAGATCGTCGGCCGCCAGACCGTCCCAATCATTCCTATCGCTGGCGAATTGCTGTCACATCTCCATCATACGTATGTCGCCCACCCACATGGTGCTCCTTGTTCGTTGTTTCTCTCTGACGTGCGCAATCTTTCGAACAGTCTCTCCCGATCTCTTCGATTCTGAGCAAACTGACCGTAAGTTCGGCGTCAGACCCACCCCCGTCAACGCTCTCTGAACCAATCGCGCTGTCCGAGCCTCCATTCGTCATTACGAGTACCACAGATCAACCCTTCCTCGCACGCTTGGCATTCACCTGGGCAGGTACCATGAATGCTGAAACGGAGATCGAACATTGGGTTGAAGTGCGTACGCTTCGTTCCATTTGGTTCCCCGCTTGAGTCGGAATCTATAACTGTCTGTTTACATACAGCTCGATCCGATGCAGTATACAACCGCGCAGCTGGGGGATGAACAGGTGTTTGACGTTGAGCTCGATCGGCACACAGAACTTCTGCCTGTACGAGATGACATGCGAGCGGTTTCGTGGGAGGATGTGCAGTCGGCAGAACATGCACTCGCAAAGCCTGATGTCAAATATGAGCAGGAGCAGGAACGAGAAGAAGAACCTGGTGAGCCAATGTTGTTCATGTTGGATGCGCTTTAGACGGACTGTCTGATTATGCTTCTTCTTTGGTAGGGTGGATAGGAAAGCTGAGGTCTCTACTGCCGCAATTCCCCATGACAATACGAGGTGCGTCTCACGGCGTGTTCTGCAACATCGCCCATTATTAAAGGGGCTCGGATCATCTACATATTAGACACGAAGGGCCGAGTCTTCTCCGGGAGCGACGAGGTGCCATACACGCTTGTGGCCACCCCAGCTCTGTTCCGCAAACTCAATTATGGCCGGCGCAAGGCGATCGAGGTCAGTGACCAATTACCTACTCGTTAGATTGCCGCGATCGCGCCGTTCGTCCTATCGCGCTGGGTCCCTGATGTAAAGGGCTTCTTCGCTAGATCGCGCGCGCAAGAGCGCTGCGGGAGGCATATGCTCAACACGTCTCCCAACCATCAAAATTCGAAGCAGCACCACCCGCTGACGGAGAGACTACACCAAACACCAGTCCCGCCGACACAGCTACCATTACTCAGTTGTCAACTGCTGATGTGTTCCACTGGCTCGAATACGAGGGCCTTTTTCCTCGCAGCAACGCGGCCACCTCCCAAGTCGATGTTCAGAAGCGAAGCCGGGGATCAAGAAAGCAGCTGAGCGGGCCGCCCGCTTACTGTTGTGCATGCGGTTTGGAGCGCACTTGGCACCCGGCGCTTCTCGAGGAACATTCTGTCGCCGGCAACACACCATTCATTGTGACTGAGACTAAGCTGGGCAAGAGTGCGTCTGGGCAACACAGGGACCAGAACCTCGCTTCGCTACTGTGCACGACGTTTCAAGTGACAAAAGCGACAAGATCGCCTGTGGTCGACGTTGATATGCTTCTTGGTCGCAGCAACCACGCTAGCTTGACAACTTCATCCAGCTCTGGGAGTGCAGATTCTGCTGCTCTTCTTGCATGTCAGCGCCATGCAGGCAGATTAGTTCTGCGAGAAGGCCGGGAAGGGTTGCCGTATTCCTTACACCCTGCGATCTTCGCGCGAGGCGCTGTTCACGAAGAAGACGAAGAAGGAGATCTTTCAGCCTCACGCCCTATCGCGCGTCTGTTCCCGGGACCCCCGTCTCTCAGCGTGAGGGAGGTCAACGCTGCACTTGTTCAGGTGGCGGACCCGAGACTCGTAACCGCGATCCGCCGCATAACGGGCCTTCCCTCACGATACAACCCTTTTCAGGCTTGGATTGTGGCCAACTCTGAATCGTGCCACAATGACGTCGCTATTGCCAGGAGTCAAGATACGTTTTATGCAGGCCCTCAGACCACCCCCGACGGTGCGGGACCGCCGCCTTCTTCCTCACAACTTCCGCCGCCGTTAATCTCGTTACCAGGGCGCTCTTCACCAGAATTCAAATTGTCAGGTTCCTCTCGGCGTCTCCGGACGACTGCTTCGCGCCCCGCCTCCGACCTCATTCCACCGCCTGCGGTGCCTGGCGTTGACGAGCATCCACGCGACACCGTGAACGCGCTCCTTGCACCCTCTGCTTTGCTCGCGATAGCGGTGCGCTCCTTCGTCCGTCGCATTGTTGACCGTGGCGTGGAAGCATTGCGCCATGATGAATCTGCGCTTCGCGACGCGCGACAGAAGCATCTCCAGCCACACGGCCGCGGACGCCGCAAGATGGACGCCACAGAGGGCGTGCGACGCGTGCTCACGCCCGCACATGTGCAGGGCGGGCTTGTGCGGCATGCGGGGGCGGGGCTCGCCGACAGCGCGGTGTTCCTTGTCTGCTCGACGTTGGGCGAGAGTTCGACACGCGGCGACACAACTGCGACTGCGACGGAGCCGACGGGTGCGGTAGGCGGAGTAGATGTGGTCCTGGATGAAGACGAAGATGGGTCGCGGCGTACCACGGGTGCCGTCGTAGGATAAGCGGCTTCAAGGACTTTTAGATGCAATCATCGGGTAATCATCGAAGTCCGTCGCGGGGGTAGATTGAGGCTGACGGGGGGTTGAGGACCGGGCGAGTGGAGGCGGCGATGTGCTGTACTCACGAAGAGGATCCATGTGCTTTCGCGGAGGATCTGGTAGACCGGGGGATCGCGCTGCCGGTGGAAAGTCGACTTCCGCAAGGAGCGCCTCGCCCATGTGCATGAATACATTCCAGAAGGGGAAAGTAGTCGAGCCGCAATAACTTCTGGATGATCTTTTGCTCCTGGAATATGGCAAGTTCTCCGTGACCGTGGAGCCGCAGGCCGTCTCAGGCCAGTCTCAAACCTTCATACGAGACGGCTTTAGGTCGGGTAAGTGTGTCTCTTTGTTGTCTCCATGGGTCAGCAGGATGAGCTAGTACGCTGCTAGTAGACATGTAGTACAGCACGTTGACAGGGATTTGCAGGATACCTGACGTTGTCGCATGGTCCTCTGTGGGGATGAACAGGGCCGACCTGAGCCAGGGGAACAGTCAGAAATCAAGCGTATATCGCATGCTCCCAAGTTTTGATTAGGCGCGCTTGACTTATCTCCGCGCATTTGACGGTGAGAAGGCGGTCCCGAAAGGGGAAAAATGTCGGGTGAGTCTCCCGTCAGGCAACTTCCATCCGCGGCTTGCCGTATGCCTGCACCCACAAGGTCTGTTGTCGCAGTACAGCGCAGCATCTCCTGATGAACATCGATGAATCCTCAGCGTTGTTTGGGCCTGGATTGAGCCGGTCTTGATGGGAAACGGTCCCGATCTTGCGAGACTGCCCGAACTTTAGACACAAATTGCAGCGCCGAGAAGCATGTGCTACTCAGACTTTCTTCCCCCGCGCAGCTTCCTCCGGAGCCTTGGAGACTCCTTGCTTCGCTTTGGCCTCCTACTTGTTGCCAACTCCACACTCGCTTATATCCCCGCCCCCGCCCTTCCTGCGGCCCCTTTCCCTCCCTCATCATCGGTACCGCTCCTCTGCCACTCCTTGGTTTCCCTCTTCTCCGCCCTCTCCTCGGCCACTGGAGTTCTGGAAACCCGTCCTCGTCCGTTGGTCCCACCGCGAGGAAAATGCCGCTCAACATCAACAAGAACACTACGTTCGGAGCGGCTTTCGCTGGTTTCGCAGCCTCTTGCGTGTACGTCTCTTGTTCGTTCGGGTGTTCCTGTTCTGCTTCAACCAACGCACCGTTCACTCCTTCATATCAATGATAATGCCTCCTTTCGATCTGCCATGGCAGAGAGGTGCTGATTTCCTGTCTTTCTGTGTTGTTATAGGTGTTTGGGCATCCAGAGCATGCAGACGTATTCGTACTTCAAGCGGTACCCACTGGACAAACCTCTCTACAAGCTCCTGGTACGTTGGCCAATTCATGGCTGTCTTTGCGTACCAATCCAATCCCTGATTCAAATTGATAGGTATTTGGGCTGCTGTGTGTATCTTGTTTGTCGTAGAGCGTTAGAGACATTGAAGATCTGTCCGCCCGGAATGGACGTCGACAGGTTAATCGAGTATACAGATCAAGCATTAATTGCTCATGCGGTGTATACTTACCTCATAAGGTCTGTTGGGTCGTCGTGATGATTTTGTCAAGACGTTGAAATCTTTGTTGTGCAGCAATTGGGGCTTCCTCCCGATCTTGACTAAACCACCAGTGTGGTCGCTGATTGTGAGTGCAGCAATTGCACCTTCCGACATATTTGACGCTCAACAAGACTAGCTGCAAATAACCCTTGGGGTGAGTGAGGATCGGCGTCGAAATGCATCAACGCGTTGATGGGGATGGTCGTCGTGTAGGTGGCCACGGGGACGATTGTCAAGCTGTGAGTCGTTCAGTTGTGACCGTCTTCATGATCACTGAGTCGATGGTCGTAAAGGAGCTTCGCGTCACGCGTATGGCGATGTAGGTTGGAAAATTTTCTCTCTTGAAAAGATGCTGAGTAAACCTTTATAGTCAGCAACCGGAACATCTTCGTAACGGCGTTCATTGTGCGTGTCTTGACTACCGCTCGCAGAGGAATATTTTGACGCTCGCACCAGGTGCTCCTCACCCTTGGAGAGGTCGGTGTGGCCTCTTGTAAGTTGTTCACACCCGACTATATCTGTATCTTCACCGTTTTGAACCCATGTTCGCTATGTTCAGTATACACCGTACGAGGGTGAGTAATGGCTTGGCCCATCTGGTCTGTAGGGTCTTCTCATTCGTTTGTGTAGTTTCGGCCTGAAGAGTCTTCAAGACCTTGAAACGATGAGGCCAGTCGGCATGCTCTCATTGGGTATAGGCGTAGCGACGGATGTCGCTATCGCCTTTTCCCTCTGCTTCTTCCTCCGCAACCTTCGGACAGGGCATCGTCAGTACGTTTGGGCGCCCTCGTTGCGTTTGGGGGCAAAATCTGATATGGAATATACCTGGCCTTCAGGGACGACTCCATGGTCAACTCCTTGATCCTATACGCCCTCAGTACAGGAGCGGTCACAGCGTATGCCCCAACTCTATAGTATTTGTCTCATATTGACTCAGGATTTTTGTACTTTACAGTGCTATCAGCTTGACAACATTGATTTTGGTGAGCTGTTCTAACTCTTACACTAGTGTCTTGTAGATCAATTATGCGATCCGTCCTACGAGGCCTATCGTTCTCATTCCACATCTTTCTGGTTATGATTCGCTCCATTTTGATCCCCGGCGTTGCAATACTGATGGACTCTACAGTACAACTTCATGCCAGATAACTTTATCTTCATGGCTTGCTATTTTGTCCTCAGCAAGAGTAAGTCAGTCGTCGTCTCATGCATACACAATTGCTGACTCTTCATGCAGTGTATGCCATCTCCTTCCTAGCCGCGTGAGTAAACTTGGAGGCTTTCGATATCTGGCGTTGAACTAACCTTACCCATCAGGTTGAACACGCGACGGGTAAGCCGAGGGCGGGGTACAGATGCGCAGGAGACAGGAACCGTCCCCACCTTCCTTATGGTTGGGAAGTTGACCCAGCGCTCCATCCGGATAGACCCGGAGTACGCTGAGTCACCTGTGTCGCCAAATAGCAGGGCGATTGACGGTAAAGCCCCACTATCCCCTGTACGTCCTCCTGCCAAACGTTTCCTGCCTGGCAAGTGTTTAACGGCTCGACTGCACTTCTTTCCCAGTCGACACCTGAATATTCAACACCTGAATATGTGCACTACGCGGAGGCATGGTAATTGGGGAGCCTGTCGCTTTCGTTGGGTCTGGATCATGTATAATTAGACTGTGCATCTTCCTTTCCTCCTGGCGCCACAAGGCGTTGATGTCTGTTTTGCCCAGCGATCCACTTGTCACCTACATTCGACGGTGGGACGTGCTGCTGAAACTTTTGTTGTAGTTTAATCTCAACTCTCCATCGCGCGTGCAGGGCATCTTGGATTGGGAGTGTCACTGTTATCATCCGGCCGCAGCCTCCTGCTTACACTTCAGTTTGCCGTCGTTGTCTTTTTTATGTCAACTCTATCTGCATTGTCCTCGTTCCATTACCGCTTCCCTCTTCCGATTGATCTCGTTTGTTGGTTTTTGAATACTCACCCTCCACCTCTTATCTCCCCCTAGCCATACATACGCTGCACAGTATCCGGTTACACTCGGCACACTCAGACTCCTTAGCCAACCTCTTCTGCTCGCTGGCAGGCACAAATGGGATTCTAGAATTTCCGCCTTGTCATCGTTTATTCTGACCCTCACGACAGAGACATTGCTAAATAGGTGATGCTCCCTCTCCTGTGGTACTCGGAGGTTTTAACGACTTTCGAACGCCCGCCAGCGATGCGCGCGCCTCTGATTTCGCGCGCGGCGCGCGAATACTCCAGACTTCAGGATGTTCCGCTCCGAGCTTTACGTCAGATACTGACGCCGTTAATGTCCGTCTTAGGTCGTCCTTCCGCCCTGTCGGCGATCCCGAGCTCTCCTGCCTAGGTACATGGCAAGAATGGTGCTGGTTGGACCTACACACCGCTTTCAACGGAAGATGGCTGGTTCCATATACATACTGACCAATGGGGCTACGCGAACGGAACAATTTCCTCTGCACGAACTGACCAAGTTTTGAACTTCTGTAGGCGGACTCGCATCTCCAATGTTTCCAGAGACCCTTCTTTCTGGAATCTGGTGTGGGTAGTGCCCTTTCATCGAACAATCCAAATCCAAAACCTAAGCAGGATGTCGTAGGCTTTAAGTAAGTAAGTACAGTACTCAAGAAACACCTCCAGGCTTCATGATTGAGATAGCCGGGACAGCCTTCGCCTAAATTTGGAGAAGATCGGCACATCGCCATGCAGTCCAGAGTATGCAGCTTGTTGCAATTTGCATAGCTTCATGCAGTGCACCTTCGGGATGCTGTGCGCAGAAAATGCCCTTCAGTCAAATGAATCGACCTCAACTGACCTCAAGTTGACCTCCATTCGCGTTGCTTCAAGGGGCGCTGGGCGTTACATAATCCGGACTGGGGTCACGCGTACAGACAAAAGACGCATCTCTTCATTTGACTTTGACTGACCGACCCGGAGGAAGCGACGAATCAGGAGCCCCACCGCCAGTGTGCACTGCTCTTGGCGGGTGTATTGCGCTCCAGACGAGACCGCTTCTTGTCATTGCCACGGTCTAACCCCTTTTAACACGCCACGCTCTAACGGGTTTACCTTTCTGTCCTTCGCATCTCTGTCCTCCCCTCATACCCCCCACTTCAACTCGCAACGATGATTGACGAGAAAGTTCCTCCCTACAACCCCGCCAATCCCTCTCAGCCCCAGATGGCGTACAACCCACAAGGCCCACCGCCGCAGATGGGACAGCCTCCACAGCCGTATCCGGGCACTTCACCTCAGGGGCCCCCGCCGCCGCAATTCCAGCAGCCCTACAATCCCAACATAGGCCAAGGAGGCCCTCAGGGCCCCATTGGTCCCCAGCCGGGATATCCCCCCGCGGGACCCACTCCTGCGATGAACCCTGGTATGCAATACCAACAGCAACGTGAGCCATGTATGCTTGTAACACTTGATCGTCGGAGTGTGCTAACATGAATGCGTTCAAAACAGTATTCGCGATGTGTGCACAGGGTAACCACGATGTGACGACGAAGTACGGCATGGCTGGTATTATCACCGCCATCGTCTGTTTCCCCTGCGGTCTCCTCGCTCTTCTGTACGTATTCGTCCTTGCGTCTAGCTTCGTTACTGACACCCGCATGCTTGCCCCGTGTTCGTCTTGCATAGATGCGATCAGGAGAAGCGTTGCGTGCGCTGTGGCTCCCGCGTTGCTTAAAACAGCCGTCTGTCTACGAGTTCCGTTGGAAACCGTTTATCCGGAATCTTCCCAGTCTGATGACGACGTGATCCTCCAGTGTTGTGCATGGACTTGACTCCTCTTCCCTGTTGTCTTTTTACCCAACCAGACCTTCATCATGCCGTGCCCATGGTCTTATTGTGCTGCATGACCTGTGATTAAGTATCGTATATCCCCATTACTTGGACTCCGAGGACTATATTCACATCTGCGCCCACCTTGATACGAATCGCTACATTGCTGCTGGGATCCGACAAGTATCGCCCGCAAAGTGCTGCAAAGCGCAGCGGGCATCACGCTGTCAGAGAAGATCACGTCAGGCGGTGCAAAAGCCCGCCAAGTCACTGCGCTTACCATAGGATATTCATAGCACATCTTTCAGAATCTACAAATTGATCATGTCGTTGTGTCCATTCCATGTCGTCAGGTGGTGTCAGAGAGCAAGGGACTACGTCCAGACAAACGCCAGAGCTATAGCGCCAGATGTCAAGTGTGGTGAACTTGTCTTCACACCGGTGACTTTCTTGCTCCAGTTTCTTGGTATCAGTCAGCCATACGGTATCTCAATATTTGCAGATGCAGTGGCGGCTACACTTTCCGCAGCCGTATGTTTTGATGAGGCAAACGGTGACCGCTCCAGCTTGGCTCCGGGTGTGTGAACTTGCGAGGATGCAGGATGCAATAGACTTTTATTTGTTTTGTCGCCCGTGCTGTCCGACCACGCATGTTCCATCAATTCGTCCTGTAAAAATAAAATCTATGGTGAAATTCGGCGCCTCATAAGGACTGTGAGCTTCTAAACGTTGCGTTGTACGAACTGGTTCCGACCCTGTCCATCAGCGCTTGATCAGCGCTCACATCCCACGCCGCCATGACTATCAATGGAAGTATACGTAGTTACACAGCGTAAAGGGCGGATGGCGGCTGAGGCGAAGGAGTCGCGACGTCTACATTCGCCTCCGTTCTACAAGTAGTCATCCTGCTACTAAATATTGTTTGAGGCCGTCTCTGGTGGGTAAAGTACGGCTCCGGAGGCGACGAACGTGTTGATGTGAGTGTTGAGCACAGCCACGCTTTGCCAATTTGATCGCACTGGTACAGCGTCCGCGAAGCGGTGCATAACAGTACCAGGCTGAGGCCGGAAGTCCTTGCATTTCCATCAACACGTTATGATGTCGTTGCTCACATCTATTTCACACTTCGCTTATATTCCAATGCTTTGGAGATCTTCTCCTTCCCTAACGTACTAACTACCGGGTCGTTTACAGAATACAGTGTGACACTCGCAATTTTTCAATACAGCACTGTCATTCCAAATCGACATTTAGAAGGAGCAGGTGGATCTGGCGGCTGGTGTGGCGGGCGGAGACAGGGGCGGCCATGCAACGGCACTTCCAAAATCCTAGCCAACGCCCGCGCGGCAGTATAGCATCCAGATTCAGGAGGCCCCACGAGTGGGAAAGGGAGAGGGGATATCCAGATGCGGACCCGAGACGCGTCCGCCCGCCGCACAGGTATATATGCTCGAGACGAGTGGTAGTGGCTTCCTATCGTACTCCCGTCTGTCGTCTCCCTGTGCTGCCTCCGCCCTCAAGTGGCGACTCCTTGTCTTTCTTTCGCCTTCGTCCCCGCCGCTGTTCGAACACACTTGATCTCTGTCTCCTCTCCACCCAATACCACCGCTGTCTTCCAACATGAACGGCGCCCAGATGAACGCAGGCGCGGAGTACCAGGCCAACCGTGAGCCACTCAGCGCCCCTCCCCGACCTACGAATGTTCATGACCCACTCACCCCGGTTCATGTGGGGTAGTCATGAACATGTGTGCCGCGGGCAACCACGACCCCAGCAAGAAGTACGGCATCTGCGGTATCCTCACCGCCATTTTCTGCTTCCCCTGCGGTCTCATCTGTCTTTTGTATGTCGAATCTCCCCACATCGTTGATAGGTGTTCACTCATCCTTCACGAATTCAGCACCGATGTTGAAAAGCGCTGCGTACGGTGTGGCGTGAAATGCTAAACGGGCCCTGGGTGGTCGTTCGCTCCTCTCTCAGCTTCCTCGCACGCGGCGACAGCGGTTGACATGCTGTTCATTAAGATGTTATGTATCGTTTGTTTAGTAATCGGACCCATTGTTGTAAATCGCGTCACTCCCCTTCCTTAATCCATATTCTGCATTCCACCGTCTGTCCCTCTTTCGCATGAGTGCATAGATCGCGAGAAGGAAAAATGATTGTATGGTTGGGTGAGGCGTTGTCGCAGCGTTTCGTAACCCACAACGTTCGTATGCACATACATATATGACAACATCCGATTTATCATTCTTCACTCATGAAGAATGGAGCGATGTCTGTTCTGTAATGCATCAAGGAGTGCGTCAAACTCCAGCGAATAGAATTCACCACCATCACCTCACTGCATCCACGAATGTACAAGATGTACCTTCATATTCGTGAGACGCATGAAGGCGGGAGCGCATAGAAGACCGCCGTGTACCATGGAGATAATGGGTTTCATCGCTCCCGTTTCGCTGTCATGATAAGCACATCTGTGCTGAGAAGCACTTGAACACGTAGCGGATAGAACCCTAGATGTATTGAAGGGCACGCATGCAGTTGTCCATCCTTCAACGCAGATCGTAGCAAGCCGAGTGGGGGACACCGCACAGGAAGTAGAAATTTAAAGTAGTCAAGGGTTTGAGCTGCAGGCATATGGACCCTGTTGTTTCGAAGCCCGAGCATCAGCTTCCAACGCCATTCACCGATCGTCATGTAGGCGAGTCACTGAACGATGCTCTCCTCTCCGCGCACAGCTCCTACAGCTGCGACCTCTACATCCGCACTAACTCCGCAAGCGAAACATACGAGGGTGAAGCCGCAGCACTGCGCATCGAAGAGGAAGAGAAGCATCCTGCCAGAACAGGGAAGTGGACGCACCAGCCCACTGATCTCGCCGGCCACCGCACGAGCAATCCGTGGTGTGGGCTGCGGCGCTTCGACGAGCACTGGCAGCATTCTAGGCACCTGAGAAAGGGGCATGTCCTGCACCAGAACGGGCAATTGTCGGGTTTCGTTGAACGCATGGATTTCGTTCGGCGGGGTGATATTGGTAGGGCCCTCACGGCGCCCTGCGGGATGATCCTGGCTGACCCGACAAATCCATGGCAGAAGCGAAGCCATGGTCTGTAGGTTTCCATACCTTCACCACCACCAGGCAATTGTCAACTGAATGGGGATGCGCCATCGGAGTGGATCACAAGATTCCATCCTCTGCATACCGTAAGTCGGGCCTGGGGGGCGGGGAGATATGTCGGCTTCGGTGATAAAGGAGGTCTAAGGACGTGATGAGGACGTGTTCACTGTTCCTGAATATGCACTCGTACCGCCAGGTGTCTCCCTTGAACGTCAGCTAATGGCGTAAAGCCCGCTCTCGAGTGTTTGAGCCTCGCCACGCTGTAGAAGCGGGGCCATGTACGCCCATGACCAAGAAGTTTCGCGGAGCTCTGGACCGCTGGGTGACAATTTTCGTACACTTCTGCAGGCCAAGCATAGAAACTAGGTTCCTTTCCGAGGGTGACGGAATCGTGGACAGGCAGCACGCCCTCCGGGCAGAGCGAGGTGGACAGGGGCGCACCGGGGATGCACACTCACCTCGCGATAACAGCCGCTGACGCTTGCTAACCCTTGTACCACGACCGCGTGTTGGCGATGTCAGAGAGACACCATTACGGCACCGAGGGGTGCGGGCTGCCTTGCGGAATGAGATACGAACTGGGGAACGTTCCGCAGCTTCATTTGAGCCATTACGGCGTAAGTAGCCTCTCTTTCTCCATGAGGAATGTCGATTGAGAGAGGGAATGGGACACATAAACTCGACGGAGATTCCGCGCAGAAGCAGAAGAAATTTGAGGAGCCGAGGTGCTGGCGCGAGGTAGAGTCATCGGTCGTTTTCCGATGATGATTCTAGGCGAGACCTGAGCTGACGTCGCGTCTTCAACTAGGGAACTGTGTGATGAAACGCTTGGAACGCTCACAAGGCCACCGGCTGGAAAGCGAGGACAGGAAGCCTGGCCTGGCCTTCTCAAGGAGTGGCACGCGCGACGGAATGGCCCAATCATCACGAACGGCGGGCGGGACATAGAGCACGACAGAGCGCGATTGGGGCTGCGTCCCTACGCGTGTCCGTCGTGTGATTCATGTTAGAGGCGGCTGTGAGCTTCGCATTCCCATGAGATGCGGCGGACGCGCCCCTTCGGCAGGCTCAGGCGCGAGAGTCCGGGGAGGGGGCGAGGGAGGTGGCATTCGACGATCGGTGGTGGCGTCCGAGGGCGCGCAGGGATGGACGAGAGGATCCTGGGCGAAGAGGATTCATGATTGCGGAAGGGCTCACGACGGAGGTTGGGAGGAGCAGCCTCAGCCTGCACCGGCGGACGTCCTCGAGTCTCGACCGCGGTGGGAGTGCATCGGGGAGCGGGATCTGCCGGCCTCGTGCAGGACTTGTCCCAGTCGCGTGATTGGCAGGCGAGTGGGAAGCGCTGGGTGCCGGAGCGCCTGTGCGTGCAACTCCACACGCAGCCTTGTCCTCATCCATAAAACTCGTCAACCTCTTCTGCCCCCTTCAAGTCCGTCCGGTGTTCATCGCACCCGCACTTCTGGTCTCGCCCACCAGGAACATCCTAGAACGCCGACCAGGGTCCCCCCAGACGATCCCACCTATTTGCACGACCCAGGGCCTCTCCCCCGGCTGGGCACTCCGAGGCGCCGCTCGGCATCCGCTACGATTTGAGGGGGCATATGTTAAGCACCGAAGCAATCTCTTGGACCCCCGTTATCAAACTCCACTCTCCTTCTTGGCCTCAGTCCACGACTTCCTCGAGACCACGACTATTCACGACTTCCTCTCCGGCTTGGATCACCGTCTCTCCCCCTCACCAGCGTCCGGAGGCGGACCGGAGACGTTAACAATCCACTCGAGACACAACTTTACGCGTCACGAACGCAATGAGGTTCGATCCGGTGAGTATAGGTCTACACATCATCCTCAGCATCATTCAAACGATGCTACAGTTCGAAATTTCCATACCCCACATCGCCTATGCGGCGTTGGGCGGGTTTGTAGTCCTGGTGAGTTCTCCTCCATCTCATGTAGAGTATATCGTTTCATTGGCCTTGCAGTTCGGTATGTTCTCGCTTTTCATTCGTGAAAAGGTATGCCTTCCTCCGTATCCACACCACCTTTCTTTGTTCTCAGCTGCGTTCGTCTAGCTTTACGTCGGAGAAGCGATCTGGGCATTCGTCTTCGGCGTCGTAATAGGTGAGCAAGGTTCAATTCAAAGCGCGATGTGCAATCTAGAACCCGCTCTTCCAGGGCCGTACGGCGCGAACATCTTCGATCCCAGAGGGTGGGGTGGAGGAGAGCGCGAGACTATCAATACCATCACTCTCGAAGTTACCCGAGTCATTCTCGCTATCGGTGTTTTCGCAATTGGCGTCGAGTTGCCCAAGGCCTACATGCAAAGACATTGGAAAAGCTTACTCTTTCTGCTGGGTCCCGTTATGACATGGGTACGTTGGGTTCCTTCCCGCATAAAGCATTCCCTGACTGTTCTCGCTTCTTAGGGTTGGTTTGTATCCGGCGCCCTCATATATGCGCTCATTCCGAGCCTAAGCTTCCTTTCTTCCCTCGCTGTCGCTGCCTGCCTCACCCCGACGGACCCCATCTTGGCCGCGGCAGTCGTCGGTGGAAAATACGCGGATAAACACGTTCCCGCCCACCTGCGGCACCTTCTCGCAGCGGAATCCGGTTGTAACGACGGAGCCGCATTCCCTTTCCTCTTCCTCGCACTTTACCTCATCGTTGACCCGTCGACGGGACGAGCCGTTTCCGACTGGATTCTCCTCCTATGGCTTTGTACGTCATGGCCTACGCTGCATCGCTTAATAACCTACAGTCCATGCTGATCCGCCGGCATTGTGCCGTACACGTTCACAGATCAGGTGGTTCTTGGCATCGTTTTTGGCGCCTTGTTAGGATTCGGCTTCCGGCACCTCATGCGATTTTGTGAGTCGAAGGAGCTCATCGACAGACAGTCGTACGTCGCCCAGTATGTGTCGCTTGCGATGCTCACCATCGGCGCTACAACGCTCCTTGGCTCTGACGACCTCCTTGCGGCGTTCTCATGCGGGGCCGCGTTCGCCTGGGACGGTTTCTTCAACAAGCAGACGGAAGAGTCTGTGTTTTCGTCCGTGATCGATCTGTTATTCAACATCGCTGCGTTCGTCTTCGTGGGCGCCTGGATGCCTTTCAACAGCTTCACAGACGCGTCACTCAGCTTGTCACTGTGGCGGCTTTTCGTTATCGCCATCCTTGTCCTGATTTTGCGCAGATTGCCTGTCATCATTGCGCTTTACAAGTTCATTCCCGACATCAAGACATTCCGGGAAGCGGTGTTCAGCGGTCACTTTGGTCCCATGGGTATTGGTGCGTTTCTGGGTTGAACATTCCGGAATGAACGAAACCTGATGTCCGTCGAACATATGATTAGGTGCTGTCTTCATTTCTACGCTCGCCGCCGAGCAGCTGCCCACACCCGAGGACCCTCCAGTCGGCCAGCAGCAGCTGCTTGCGGCCTCTATCCAACCAATCGTCGCATTCATGGTGCTATGCTCCATCGCTGTCCATGGCCTCTCCATTCCCTTCTTTACATTCGGGCGCCGTGTGCACTCGGTGTCTCGCACCTGGTCCAGACATGACACCGTGGGCTCGATGCGCAGGCGCCCCATCCTGCCCGAATGGGCGACGCAGATCCGCCATGTGCAACCGGGCGAAGACATCGTCATCAATCGCGACCAGCGGACGTTGACTATCACCCCGGTGGATGGGTCCTCTACGCAGGAAGACAAGCCCGTGGATGAGGAGTCTCAGACTCCGCATGAGAAGGTGACGCCTCCGGGCAGCGAAGAGCCCCCGGATGGGTCCGGCGTTGTGTCCGAGTGGAGGGAAGGTCCACACCGAATTATCGAACGACGCGAAGGCCCAGGTGCAGAGGTAAGTTTCGAATTAGGGCCTTTACACATCCGTGCGCGATTGATGCGATACGTGCGCGCCGTGGGTTTACCGACCGCTGATCATTACGTTCTCCGCATGTCCTTAGGTCGAAGTGGAGGTTCAGCGGAACGCCTATGGTCCATCAGAGACACAGACGCAGACGTTCCGCGTCGCTGAGGCGGTGTCTCGGCACGTCATCGAGGATATTCGGTCCAAGCTGCGGCTCGCGCCGGAAGAGCTGGAGCACATGTTCCATGCGGCGGAGGAAGGCGTGAAGCATGAGGTCAAGGACATCGAAGAGTGGACCAGGACTGTGCTCCATGCCTCCAGCCCGCAGATATCCCCAACCACCAGCCAACGCGGCGGAGTGGGCGGAGGGCAATCCCGGGACGCGAGCGACGGGTCCCCCGAGGACGAGGGCTGGGTATCCGACCAAAGCGCTGGCGAGCTGCCAGGGCGCGGAGCCCATGACAAGGAGAAGTCACCCAAGTCCAAGCTCCCGAAAAAGAAGGCCCCTAAGGCTATGAACAAGCGCACGTTCATGCGTCGCGGGATCCTCGGGCACCGACCGCACATCCTCCAACGCTCGCAGAGCGAAGACTTCAACCAGCGCCGACACGCTCAGTTCGCCACGCCTGATTACGAGCGCACGCCGTCTGGAGCGCAGACACCGTCGGAGGAGACGCGCGGGCGGAGTTCCGCGATGCGCTCGCCGCGGCCCCCACGCACTCCCGTGTCTGGCGCGACGACACCCGTGGGCCCGAACCCTCACCTCCGCCTCACGCATCGGCGCATCGACTCGATCCGCTCGGAGCTGCCCAGCCGCGAGATGTCGCCTGCGCGGTCGGTACGCTTCGTGGATGACGGAAGGGGCGGTACATCGACGCCACGCATCGTCTCGCCTACCTCACCGACTGGGGCGAACGGGGACGACGGGGAAAAGGCGGACGACGATGACGATTCGCCGAGAAACACTGTCCGGTTCAGCCTGCCTGTCCCGGAGGTGAAGCACACGCCGCTCCGGGCGATGGGAAACGGGCACGGGGAGGTGGAGTGATTACGTTGCGTGGCTAGAGATCTGCGCTGGTTGCGATTTGGATGCCCCTCAGGGAGATGGGCGAAATGCGCTGTCACTGTTTTGTATCCTTGTTTTCTCATTGACGTTTGCTATCAGTGTCTATATCTAGATTGTCGATGTCGAGCCGTGCAGGTGCATCGCGGACGTTGGATCCGGTTGGTTATGTGTAGACTTATACCATTGCCTTGTTATAATGGCCTCTCTCACGAGCTGCATCTACTCAAAAGCTCGGTTGCGAGTGCTCTATGTATTATCTAGCAGTCTCCATCGGACTTCTTACTTTGTATATTTGTCTTTGGTTATACGCTTCTGAGGAGTCCAGCCTATCTCGCTCTCGATCCGCCTGTATGCGTTCGTTGCGCGCGAAGTAGTGGTGGGTCCCGATACTTACTAGCTCACGTCAACTGCCAGTACCTATTACGACTTTCTTACGATTCGGACCTGATTCCGTGGCGTGTCCACAGTTCAATATCCACCGTATTCATTCCACATCCCACCCGTGCCAAAGTTCGAACTCCTTCCTGTCCCGCCGAAATGACCTTGTCTAAATCAGCCTGCCCTTCTCCAAATCCCGTCCTCGTTATCTGACATCTAATCCTCCTTCGCTTTCTTGGCTCCGGTCGCGCCCATATGCCCAACTTCAGGGTACCTGAGATCCACCCTCAACAGCGCTCTCAAGACGGCTAGGGCGGTGGCAAAGACGTTCCCAAGAATCCACGCCGCGCCCCACCCCTCAAACACGTCGAAACAATGCGCTAACCGTACTGCGGACTCGTCTGGGGGGCGGTCGAGCGACACGATCTCGAACGGAAGCTTGGCCGAGGGCCCAACGAGGGCCGCAGCGGCGCGAAGGCCGGAGGTGAAGCCGTCTTCATGGAAGCCGTACTTTGTCCAGGCGCCGGCGAAGGAGATCCCGCGGGTGTTTTGAATACTCGGGAGGAACGCTTGGGCCCGGATCGCCTACGTGAAGAAGTTATATCGGGGTGAATGAGTACGAGAATAGCGCAAGTGGGAGGCCCGCGGGCGGGGAGGAAAGGGTGAGTCTATCGTTACCTCCTCGCTCAGGATTGGATGGTCGTACTTGTATCGCCCATAGATTAGTTCGGGTTTGGGCTCGAACGGCGGGTTGAGCGTCACGAGGATCGGGTCGCCATATTTGTCTGGAAGGTCCTGGAGCAGGCCCATCCAGTCTGACAGGATGTTAGCTCCTCAAACAGGGGTCTAAGACGAGGCGATAGAGAGACGTACAAGTCCTGAAGCCGAAGTGCGGCGAAGATCAGCGGATGGCACTTCTGAGCTGAGAGTTTGCGACGTACAAGGAGACTCGGTTGATGTTTGGGAGGTACTTCCCGGCGCGGTCGATCACGGATTCGCTCAGATAGTTCCAACTTGACCAGGCAGATACGGCCTTGGGCATGAGCTAAATGTAAGAGGCCATCGCGACTTTAATGTTAGAGGAACCCCGTCATACCGATCATATTCTTGGATGCGCCTGACCTGGACATCGCTATGCAGAACTGCTTCGTTCTTATTCCACTTGAACGCTTTGAGGATAGGTGCCTCCTCGGAAGTCATCCCATCTCCGGCCTCGAGGATGTCCACGGTAGTGTCCGTATGACATGCAAAGATAACATGGTCGAAGGACAGCTTCTCTCCGGACGCAGTAGTGAGCTCCAACTGTTTGGTCTCAGGGACTGATTGCAGGGCCTGGATGGGAGTAGAGAGGTGCAACCGCGAGGGGCCCAGCCGAGAGAGGATTCTCTTAACGTATGTCCGGCTAGGACAAGAGCTTGTAAGTGGGCCATCGAGGGGATTTTTCAAAAGTCACCTTCCGCCACGAAGGGTCAGCCATTTTGGTCTTCCCGCAACTTGGAGAAGATGATGGTTGTGCATGAATCGGATCTGGTTGGGTAATATCAGACTGGGTTGGTGCTTTGCGAAGGAGCTGACGGACCAATGTCTTTGCAGGGAAATCGAGAGAGCATTTGTCTGGAGGGGTGCTCCAAATAGCAGCAGTCATCGGCTGGACCGAACATTGTCAGTCAGCACGAACCCAGGCTACTTAATAATAGTGCATACGATGAGGTAGTTGTCTCGGAAAGAGTCCGAGTATCCGTGCTGTTCAAGGTAAGTCCCAATGGAAATTCTTTCGGCATCGGCAGACTTGTTCTCGAGTTCGACGAGGAATCGCTGAGCGTTCGCGTTGAAGCGGAGCACGTCATACAGGAGACGCCACACATTCAGGTCGAGGAGACGTTTTGGCTGACAAAACACGGTTAGGAGGTTATTCCCTGCCCACTCGAACGCGCCCAAATCGCGTGAGACAGAGAACGTCATTTCTGTCTTGATTATACGTTCTGCGAGGTCTGGGGAAAGGTTGAGGAAATTGAGGAAATTTGGGTAGGTGTTGGGATTGAAGACAATCTAGTATAGTGACGAGTCAGTCCCATCGTCTGACAGGCGACGTCCTCATGGAAACTCACGAAACCACTGTATGTGCCATGTTAGAGAAGGATGAACTGAGTGGGGAAGAAACCAAGTGGAAGTCCTCCTCACGTATCGACGTCAAAGGATTGTTTACCGGGCCGTTCCAAGGTGACTGTGTTCGCATGGCCACCGGGGCGGGAATCCGCGTCAAAAAGGTGAACTTCATGGTTTGTATATTCGTTGAGGAGCTGGATGTTGGTGAGAGGCTGTCAGCATGTGGGTGAATGCATTGGAAGTATCGACCGACCCATGTTGCGCCAAGACCGGCGACGCCGGAACCAACGACAGCGACTTTCATTGGCTGAGGCGGGGGGCGCTTATCGGGGGAACGCTGGTTGTTACAAAGGGGCAAAGGCGACACTGTGGAGCAGCAGTGTTTCGTAGAATGCTGAGCCACAGCTGCCACGTATACAGCGAGATCCAGAGAGGAAGCCAGACCACCCCGCAACACGCAACGACATGTACACGTAATACAAAGGCGACGGGTTACCAACATCGACACGTCTCCCATGCCTTCGGTGGAACATGGTGACATTCGGAACCGCCCGGGCCCATTATCCTTGGATGCAGACACAGCTCCACTGATTCTCACCGGCATTCGCGCGCACCTCTTCGACTCATCGTACAGACTTGTGTGTACACCGCAGGAGTATAGCAAAAGGTACATGTCCACCAACCAGCTGATCCTTCCTTTAGACCGCGTCATGGGAATAAACCTTTACTCGGCTGAGGGCTGATGGGAAGCAATCTTCTCCCGAAGCTCACTAACCCTTGGCCTGAAACGGGCAGGGAACTGCTCCGAGTGTGCCAGGGCGCCGTCCTTGATAGCCATCGTGTCGATGGGGTGTGCGGGATCCTCGGAGATGTCGAACGCCCATAACGTGAGTGCGATCGTGATGAAGAGCGACCGGTCCGCAAGATGCTGGCCTGGACAAATCCTGCTCAACAGCGTTCAGCTCAGCATGGAACACTAATAGAAAAGAATGGTTGACCTGCGCCCGAAGCCCCAGTTGAAGAATCGCAAGTCCGTCCTCATCTGGCCTTTTTCGTCCAGCCAACGTCCTGGGTTAAACGTGTCTCCGTCGGGGAAGACGTCTGGGTCGCGTGCAATTGCCCTGCGGAACATCTTAGCTTAAAGTATTCCCATTGATATGCTGGTTTTCGCGCACCAGTGACAACCCACTACTTCCGTCCCGGCAGGTATGACGTAGTCTCCCTTTGCATCATTGAGATTCAGGTAGGTAACGGAATAACCTGTAGCACTTACCCAGAATACGTCTTCAGTGGCCGCATGGGATATACCTACGGGGGCTACTGGCCGCCACCTGAACAGCTCCTCGATGTAAGCCCATACTTCCGGGAGCTTGTCCTGATCAGCAAACGTGGGCACTGTCTACCGTGTGAGTGGACGTTTCGGATACTCATGTCCAAGAGCACCACGCACGGCGATCCCGACCGACAACATCGTCAAGCTGGGCCTGCACTCTCCGCTGGGTGTCGGGGAACTTGGCCGCCGCCATCACGAAGAAGCCCAACACACCGCTCGTCTGGACACAGCGGCGTCAGATACGTGGTCGTGAAATAGTTACGCTCTGGCCTACCGTGTCCGACCCGGCTCCAAACATCGAACCAGCAAGATACGCCAACTCATCATCCGACAGCCCCGATTCCTCCTGATGTTCGAGGAGATACGTCGTAAAGCACGGTTGTGCCTCGTTCTTTGCCTATACCCGCGACCGGATTCAGTCCGGAAGTAAACCGAGGGGCCAGTAAACGCACCAGCTGCTGCTTGACCGCCTCCACCTGCCCACGGTACAGGTTGAGCTCCTCTTGATGCCACAACTCCAACTCCGACGTCATGCCAGGGACATATCTCAGCCATGGGTACGACTCGATGAGGTACGCTCCCGGACGGAGAGTGTCACCAAGCCGCGCCGTACCCTTGTTGATCTGTTGAACTTCCGGGTCCGAGTACGAGGTCGGGGTAGTCTTTCCGTACGTTACGGACATAATGACACTCGCGGCAAACCTATCCGAGAAGGCAGATGAGTTAGTCACAATAGACCAACGGATTAAAAGAAACGAAGCCGCTGCCCGCCTTTTCGCATGAGTCAAGTGTTCCTCTGGCGCATCCAGGATGTCGAGAACGTAGTTTTGCGCGTGCTTCATCTGGATGGGCACGTATGCGATGGAGGCCTGAGGCTGGAGTACAGCATGCAGAGAGCTTCTCGTTGAGAGATGGAGATAGTGCGTGCACGGTAGTCATCGGCACACTATCAAGGATACAGGCGGTGTATTAACATACCTGCGTAGCCTCCGAAGACGATCACCTGCTCTAGTTGCGAGTACGCGCATCCCTCTGGAGAGAATTTCGCCAGCCACGATATAGCGCGGACGGTCAGCCAGTTTGTGGGATTGCTTGATCATGACATCAATCGCTACCTAGTAGGAATTGAGCATAATTGATCAGAGAAACGCGAAGTCTGTACCAACCTGGTGTCCTGTGATGACGCAAACATACTTGGAGCCATATCGAAGAGTATAGACCGGACCATAACTCTTTCCTAGCTCGCTATAATGACGGGCCGCACTACAACATGCAGGCGAGACGATTAGCAATTAACTAGGGTGTGATGAATCTCGACGTACTGGGACCGAGGCAATATGTGTCCGAAAAGCCAGTGACTTGGAGGACCTGGTGGCAGCCTCTCGCCCGCCCTCGTGATGCGTAAGGCTCGAGTAAAGAAGAACGTAATAGCAAAAATTGCAACGACGACAAGCGAGTCTAATAAGACCCGCTGATACAAAGGTTCCTGCGGCATGAGCATGGTCGACTGACGAGAAGCTTAAGACTCACGGGGTGTAGTCTGGGGAAGGAGGCGGTCTTATATGGGATTGCCTCTTCCGCGCTTCGTGTTTATCGAGGGAAAGCGACCGAATTGACTAATACAGAGCCGCCCGTTAACATTAGTCAAGACAGGACCACAGCGAGGACAACCAAGTCAGCGAGGGTTGGTCGGAAGTTGGGGTGCCCCCTATTCCCCCGATGACACCTTCCGACTTCTCGTCATTCCCGTGTCACTTCATCCCACCTTGCCCCCCCAAACCCGCAACCTGAGAGCTCGAGCTCGAGCTCGTGTTTCCGTCTGTTCCCGTGCATAGCACAGAAAAGCGTGGATGACCAGCTGACCATGAGGGAAAAGAGAATAGCCGGCATTGTGCACGAAGGTATTCTCACCTGATAAATGAGAAGTCCTGCCCGCCGAGAGGATTGACTGACTGGCAGAATGGCGAAGAGCAAGCCTACTCAAGCTTTGCGATTGGCCACTCCATCGTCGGCTGCGATGAACTGGCTCGGGTTGCTGAGAATTGCCGTAGTTGTCCATGATGATGTCCGAATCGACGACGGTCTGCGTTTCTCCGCGGGTAGCCAACCTTTTTCCTCTTCCACGCACGCTTTGCCGTGAGCTGCAGACAACACAGAGAAGCTCTGATGGGTATACGAGCGTCATGCTGAACGACACATATCTCCATTTTTTGGGTTGGGAAGCCTTCAGTCATGGCACATACCGACCTTTGTCCCAATCCTTCCTGGCCTTGACTACCGCGTAAGGCCATCGAACCCACCGAAACTTTCGTGAACCGAACCTTGCGGGGGCTGGCAAGTCATATCCTGCATGGTGGGCCGCGGGCGTATACCTTCGGTCGCGGCTTCAGATGAGACCAGCGACCCGACACGGTCACACGACGGGCTATGAGCCTTTATCAGGGCCAGAGAAGGAGGCATAAGCCATCGCATTGAAGTGATACGTCGCGAATAGCATGCTGAGAGAGCAGGACGGTGAGGGGGAAGTGGGATGGATGTAAGCAGCCAATACTACTTGAGTGGGACCCGCACCGAGGGTCGGCGCTAAGTTGCGCCACCGTGCAGCGACGCGCCCCACGTGACGGACGCGTCAACAAAATCGCGTCAACAGAGCCAAACATATCATTAAGTGCAGGAAGCGCTCTCGCCACCGCGACCCTTCACACCCCTCTCCTTCACGCATTGTCCTCGTCGTGTCGGACAGTGTCTACCACGCGTCTTCCGCTCCCCTCACCCCAACCTCCTGTCCGCAACACACGATGAGTCTCCCTACTCCTCCTGGTACGTCTCATAGGGACGAGAAGGAGAGTTGGGCACCCCGCTTCACCCGTGTCTCGTGGTCAGAAACCACAGAGCTTTATTCTATCACTGCCAGCCCTCCACGTACCACTTCTGCCAGATCCAGTGCCTTGAAATCTCGTCCATCACGCTCTATCCTCAAAAAGACCCCACACCCCATCCTCCCTCCCATCGATGAAGACGCGCTCCACAAGGAGTCCACACCAGAGCCCGAAGACCCCCTCGTCGATCTCCACTACCTCGACAACCCCGTCGCTCGTATTGTTGCCCTTGACGCGTCATTATGCGATCTCATCCAGGCCTACACCAGCCTCATGGCGCGTCTCAGAAACTGCGTCGCCGGTAACACTGACGCAGACGCGTCATGGCCGCTCTTCCAGCCCATCAGGAAAAACCGGAAACCCTTCGTAGAGGCTTTGGTGCGTGATCTCCAGAAAGTATTCGTCGATCCCATAGAAGGTGTCGCGTCTACTAGCGCGTTCGACCCTCTTTCGTCACCACTGCGGGAGCCTCCTTCGACGACGAGTCTCCCATCCCCACGCGACAGTCCCAAGAAAACGAGGAAACGAGGCATGTCCGAGGAGCAGGTCAAGCGTGCACGCGATCTTTGCGGATTGTGTCACGCAGTTTTGAGGTTACTCAGTGTCATTTTCACTGTTCCGTCTCTTTACAACCTTTTCGATGGTGAGCGGTGGCGGGTATAGCTCCATCTTTCTCGCATACTTACATTTCTGCATATTTCAGAGGAGGAACTCGGCTATATTTTCACTCAAGTCCTTGCGATCCCCATTGCCAACGAACTCCCAACACCAAACGCACGAAAGACGTGTGCGTTGGCAATCTGGTTGATCCAAATTCAGCGTCTACCGGCGGAGGTGCTCGAGCCGGCCAAAGACCGAATCGCGTATGCACTCCGTCGCGGTATCGATGGCGAACTCGGCAAGGAGGGCAAGAAAGGCTCGGTCAGTGATGGCCTTAAGGTGATTTTCTTGTCAATTTTGCGACTATATGCGCTCACGTGAATTGGCAGGCCATTCATGACTTGGCGCTCTACCAGCCAGCCATCTTCGTGCCTGCGTTTGTCCCAGTCCTTGGCGGCGTAATCAGCAACCTCCTTGCACCAACTCTTGCTATGCGTAGCCAGGCCTGCCACGCTCTCGGTGGTTTGGCATATGCTGCTGCTGCTCTCCCACCGAGCGAGGCACATACACGCATGTCAACGACTGTGGCGGCGTGTCTGATGAAATCGGATGTTAGCCCTACAACGCCGTCAAAGTCGACTGTGGATGCTAGCCCATCGAAAGACCCGTTGCTTGTCCGCACACTTCGCACTACCCTACAGGCGGCTGAGCCGAGGCACTCTGCACAAGGTCCTGTGTGGGCATTCAGCGTCGTTGCTCACCTTGTCGTTCTCCTCGGGCCCACGGTGTACCTCCATCCAGACCTCACACGTACCGTCACTGCGTTGTTCTCTCTCGGCATGCGCCACCCAAAGAGCTCTGTCCGTGCACTCGGATGCCTTACCTGGCGTACCATGACTTGGGCGTTCTTCCGCCCCCCACATGTCAAAGTCACCTTCGATACCGAAACCGACGGCGAAGACGAGTCGGCAACCGAGGACGACGTGATCTCCGAGCGCAGGAAGTATGATGAGATGCTCCGCAGCAACTTCAAGGTCCTTCCGTCGATCGTCGACATGGGCGCGGGCGTGTCAACCGTCGGTGCGCTGCTCGGCCAGGACGTGATGGATGATACATTGGTGTTCGCCGCGCTGCGCGTGCTTCGCAACATGAGCAAGAAGGGTGGCATGACGTGCAAGGACGCGATGGATGTCACCCGGCGCCTGCTCAGTGCAGCGGCGCTCTCGTGCGGGGGCGGGCGAGCCGAGGAGATCGAGTGGAACCCTCGCAGGCTCCTCGCGCCGAGTTTTTTCTCTGCGAACCCCGGGCTGCTCACTGCAGACTGGAAGCAGCTGTCGGCGGCGGTGAAACCACTGATCGAGGAGTGCCCCCAGATTGCGGACGTGCGGACGTTGACATTGGAAGAGATCTCAGCTCAGGGGATGTGGGACGAGTTCTTGGCCATTTGGAAGGATGGTTTGACCGTGCTGCGCTTGTCGTGGGGTAGCGAGGAGGTCCCGGTGCGTAGCTTTCCGGCGACTGGGTAGTGATCCACAGCTAAGCTCGTTACAGGGCGAGATCCGGGAGATCTGGTTCAACTTGCTGAAGTGCCATGCGGCGCCACTGCTCGGTACGCGTTATTCATTGTGCGATGAGGCGGCTTGCTCACCCTATCCTCCTGCAGATTCCGAAGATCAGGTCGGATTGGCTGATCTCGCGACGAGCGCCCGCGACGTTCTTCTGGAACTCCTCAACAACCCGAGTTTGGACTTCACCATGCCCAAGGAGGAGCTTGGGGACAAGATGCCCAGCTCTCCAATGAAGCGAAGTGATCCACAAGCCAATGTGAAGGGCACTGACCAGCCGTTGCCTGAATCGCGGTGGAATTACGCAGTCAAGCTGTTCCTCGTTCGAGACCTGTTCACTATTACGCGCGCCGTCTTCCCGTCAGATGTCTTCGCCGAGCTCGCAGAAACCCTCCTTCGATACCTCAACGTCAACGAGAAGTACCTAGTTGGTAACGTCCAATGCTCTGACGAAGTGCGTGAGCAGTGGGCATGCTTGTGCGCCGAGGCCGCCTTTGCCTGCGACACGAATGTCGTGCACTCCTTCTGGGACAACTCGCTGCGCAAGGCTCGTCGCCGCTCCGATTGGGACGCGGACGTCCGAGCGTCGGTCTGGCAGGCCTTCCTTGACCGCTGGAACTCGTCTGGGTCGCGCAGTTGGGAGTGTGCGGCCGTCCTCCTCTCGGCGCCGTTCGTCGAGCCCAGCTGCTGGGACATGGCCACCGAGGACCTCGACACCTGGGACCTGTTCCTCCGGCGTGCGATCGACGCCGCTCTCGACCACGGGATCGACGCGACGACGCTCGTCGACCAGATCGCCGGGGTCATCGCGGCGAACCACAGCCCATCAACGCCATCCGCCGTGCGTGTTGCGGACTTGCTGCTATCCAACGTCGAGATTGGGGATGCGCGCCAGGTCCCGACCGAGGTCGTTGAGTTCGCGAACGACACGCTGAACTCTGCGTATCCGCCTGCACCGCGACACAAGGTGATGTGCATGTGGTTCGTGCGCTCGCTCACGCGGGTCATCGATGCGTGCCCGCAGGAACTCTGCTTCTCGATGCTGGAGCTGCTTGTGAACGGCTTGTGCGCGTGGATTGGAGACGACTTCCAGGTGTGCACTGAGGAGGAGTACGCTGCTGATGTATGTGTTTCGTTGATCTTTCCTTGTCTTCACCGCTGATGCATGATGACCTTGACGCAGATTTTTCCGCTGTACCAGACGGTGCTCGTAAGCATGCAGTCGTTAACGCCCTGCGCAAACGTTCTGGATACTCTCGGCCCTGTGCTGGCTGCCCCGTTCTGTGGACGCAAGGATAAGCATACCGGCGCTGTGGACGCGTTCTCGGAGTTCTGGCAGGCTACTTATGCGGACTTCCCCGAACCGGCCTGCGGGTTCCCCGAGTCGATCACGATGTGCTTGGATGCCGTTGCACAAGCAGAGATTGAGGAGGAAGAGGACGCGATGAAGGTCGAGGATATGACTGCTGTTCACGAGGACGTTCAGAGCCCGACACTTGCGGCTTCTCCCGAGCTCTCGACTGAGCACATGGTTATCGAAGGTGAAGAGGCCATCGAGAGTGATGAGGAGGGATCGCTTGTCATTCCTTCTCCAAATTCGCTTGCTCGGTGGCCGCCGTCTGCGATCTTCTCGCGCGAGTTGTCTCCAGTCGCACCCCACGTCCTCATACCAACCACGCCAACAACCATCCCTCGCGATCTCGCTTCGCCTCACCGCCCGCACAAGGCTTCACCTGCGGCAGATGCCTCCCCAAGCCGTGCTCCGACGACACCGAGGCGGTCTCAGAGAAAGAACAAGGAAAATCGGACCCCTATGCCCGCGATCGCATCAATCACAGAGCGGTTAGCAGCGCGCTCACCGTTGCTCCTCGAGACCATCCTGGGCAAGCGTTCCCGTTCCGAGGATCCAGAGGATATGGCCGGACTTGACGGAAAGTTGTCGAAGAGGAGTTGCCTGGAGACATCTCCTCTCACGCCATCTGCGATCTCTAATATGCAGGTCTACACTATGACAGACGATACCTCTCATATCCTTCGGCACGCGCTCTTCCCTACCAAGTCAGCTTCGAAACTCGGGTTTTCGAAGACCTCCCTACCGGGCGAATTAGATGAGGCGTCGTCCGATGGGGGTTCTGAGACGTCACCTATGGATACCACTCCAACCCCGCTTTCCCGAAAGCGCAAGGGCGTATTCATGGACGCTGTCGAGGTTCCTTCTGTGGATCAAGTTCGCGCTCGTCGTCGGCCGAGTCTTGAGTCTCTTAAGGACGCGTCGGAAGCAGATACAGAAGCCGAGTCCGAGGCTGAGCCTGCGCCGGTCGAACCCCGCGAACCGCCCATCAGACGCACGCGGTCTGCAACCAAGCTGCTCGGAAAGGATGCAGACTTTCAAAGGCTGGAGACTCCTAAGAGGCGCAGGATGACTCGTGCCGCCCAACTGCGCGAAGAAGCCGCAGCGCTGTCTTCTCCGCTCCAGGCCCTCTGTGATGCTCCACCATTCGGTAGTGGTGAGTACCCTATATCTCAGTATACGTTGTGATTCGCCGCTCACTCTCCTTTCGTAGACGACTCTATCGTGGTCGCGTCACCGGCGACCTACATCCTCGATCTTCCGCCTTCTGACGACGACCTGCCTGTGGGGCAAGTGACGCCCCACCGAATCATCTCACCATCCCTTCGCCGCGTCAAATGGATAGAATTCAACTCCAGCTCTGACCCTCCCAGTGACGATTCCAACATGTCGAATTCACCTTCGACTGACCGCGTCATGCGCAAGGCAGCTTGGCTCAAGAAGAGCAGGTTCTTCGGCTCGCCCAAGCCCTCGCCGAGGAACCTCCGTTCACGTTCAAGCGTCGCGTCCTCTTCGTCCGCGCTTGGTAGCGACTGCTGATTCTCCACACCTTTACGACATCGAGTTTGATTCGATGAGTATGCCAAGACACATTTGTTTTCCGCCACAAAGTTCACGCTGTCTCTCCCATTTTCCTCATGTCACGGTATTCTCCACTCTCTTATGTGTGCGCTGCAACCATTGGAATTCGCTGTCGGTAGTGTTGTCAACGAACCTTTACTGCAATACCCGCAATGTATATTAGCCATTCTGTCATACCTCCACGCTCCGCACCTCATACATACTATGCTCTTCAATGCCACCACAACTTGAATCCATCTCCTGATCGAAGTTCGTCATCATCCAACCCAATGTTTATGACACTGTTCGGTAGAGTCTGCGATGGCCGCACGAGTGCAATTACTTCTTTACGTACATGGGGAGCCGGATCGCGGGAGGGAGGCGTTACGTTTCAAGTGTGCGGATGTGATCAGACGCTAGGAAGGCTCGAGGCGGGGCACAGCCGCAAAGTAATACCCGCAGCAGCGTTCATCAGAACCTGAGCTAACCTGCTCCACTTCGCCGTCGGCGTAGAATGAAACGCACTAAGGAGCCCTCCTGCCGCAGCGCCGCGTTCAAAGGTCAGTAGACGACTGGGCTCCATACACCCTCTAATCAATGGCGTGTCGACAGGTGACCAACAGTCTCCCGATTCCAGGGACTTCGGCTCGTGTGAAGGCTCTCGTGGCCCGCATCCCGCCAGCCGACGGAAACTCTGTCAAGCAACAACGACATATCGCCTACGAACAGGCAGAGATGCCGGTCCCCGCCCGGCAGTACTTCTGCGCAACCCTAGAAGCGCCAGGATCCAAGCCACAAACGCATGCCACTATTCGTCTAGCCGATGGTGAGGTGGCATTATAAGAGCATCCGTCGACCACGAATAGTTTCTCCATCTCTCTGGTCTGTCCTTTGGCTCCACGTTCCCCTCCCCGTCTCGTCCCGTCCCGCTGCCTCAGCCGTCGCTCGTTGACCCATCCCTTCCTTTCACGACCTCCCTCCATACCAAGCATAGTCATGTTCGCTTCCACCAAGTTCGCCGCTGTTCTCTCCGTCCTTGCTGCTGCCACCTCGGCAACCTTCGCCGCCCCAGCAAAGGTCTTCAACTCGAACGACGTTGGCAAGGTTGACCTCGTGTTCCGTCCCGACATTACCGCGCCCACCGCTGGCGCGGTGTGGAACACGGGCACCATCCAGACTATCACCTGGGACACGTCAGACATCCCGACAGAGGTCTTGAACCAGACCGGTCTCATCCTTCTCGGGCACATTGAGGACGGTGACAGCAGCGAGCACCTCGACATCCGTGCGTGTCTGGGCTTTCCTCCGCAGTCTCGCATTGGCGATCCGTTGAAGGGCGCTTGACTAACGAGGGGGAACTTGCAGAGCACCCCCTTGCGGCGGGCTTCCCTATCACCGACGGGTCCGTCAACGTTACGGTCCCCCGGGTGGACAATCGCGACGATTATGTCATCGTTCGTACGTATCATCTCTGCCTGTCGTCGCTGTGCATTAGGCTCTGATACGCCTGCCTATTGTTCTCCAGTCTTCGGTGACTCGGGCAACGTCTCTCCCAAGTTCACGATCACAACATCGACTGCTTGAGTGTCGGATCGGCCACCTTCGTCGGCTGCTGAGAAGCGGGCTATGTCTCTTCGCACCATGGACATTTGAGACCTAACACACATGACGAGACTGAACACTTGGACAGTCTGCATGGATTTTGCTATTACGGCTACCTCCGTTACCACGCCACACGGACTACCTTGTTATACACTCGTTTGGCCTTGCAAAATTAGTTGCTTTGATCAGTATGTGTTGAGTTGTGTGCTTAAAGGACGGTTGGGAAAATTCCGTCTGAATCATGGCGGGGGTTTCGAATCCCCCTCTTGTCATTTTAATGTTCACGACCCTTCTTGTTTTTAACCGCAGGTAAAGGATATAGGCTCACTTCCGAGAAGATCGCGAGGACATCGGAATACTCTAATTGCTGCAGATGCGAAAAAGTTCATTTGCTTGTCGATTCAGCATTTCGTAACATGTTGTGCACTCTTGCGCAACTGGCATTATCGTCTGCTGCCTTCTAGGTAAAGGTAAACTAAAGCTTCCATAACCATTCAAAACCCTTTACTTGCGGTTAAAACAAGAAGGGCCATTAACATTAAAATGACAAGAGGGGGATTCGAACCCCCGCCCTTTCGGACCAGATGCTTGTATAAGCCTGATTCTGGCGCCTTAGACCGCTCGGCCATCTTGCCTTATGTCTTGAAGAGTAGTGAATGTATACGACTAGTAAGGTTTAGTATCTATTTATAGCGAGATGCGGGGCGACCATGACCTCACACAGATTGAGAGCGCCAATCTCCGGAAGGCAACCATCCTGCGCTTCCCCCCTGGGTCCATATAAATATCCCCTGCGTTGCCGTCTTCTCTCCTTGCTTATCCCCCCTTCCCGAGCACTCCCTTGCATATACTCTTCCAGCCCTATTCAATCCCCAATGGACGCCCCAAAGCCCGCTACGACCACTTCTGCCCAGCCCCAGGCTGTCCAAATGAGTGCGTGCCCCACCATCACCGTAGTGCACAATGGATCTCATGGAGCGCGACGACTTAGGCGTCATGAACCCGCCCGCTCGCCAGAGCAACCAGACTCACTCCGAGGAATGCCAGCGCAAGCGTGGCCTCGCTGAGCGTCTCCGTGGGGGTGGTGCCGGGAAGGTATGTGCTCGTCGTTTGCCACCCATCCTGATAGCATCCTCACCACCGGTGTTCAGGACTGCTTCTTGGGGCTGATCGAATGCTTCATCTGCTTCGGTGCGTGTCTAACTATCCCATCTATCCGCCTCTGCTCCAACATCTAACCATCGTCGTTCCTGCCTTGCAGAGTGCTGCAAAGTGAGTCGTTTTGAGGGGTTGGACCGACACACCGTTCTCATCCCGCACCTGCCCTTCAGGACTGCTGCGAGTGTTGCGCGGATATCATTTGTGAGTTCCCCTCCCCGCTCCGCCCCCTTTTCCTCCGATGGCTGACATTTGGCCATCACTTAAGGTTGCCCGTGTGAGATGTGCTGCTGAGCGCGCAACCGCTCCGCCTCAGCGGCGAGTTTTGAGACGCACGATGACGTTTGACGACCCATCGTATTGTAGACTCATGTCCTGTTGTAGCCGTGAGTTGGGCCGTGCAGCGTACACGCGACGCACGAATATGGACATACTCCACCTCAGCTTGCTCACGACGCAGCCATGCTGCGAGACCTTGAGACCCACGTTCGCCCCAACGCTCGTCCCAAGAAGGTGGCGGCGACTGCGGCAGCAGCGCATCATCCGATAACTCCCCAGTGCTGCCGCTGCGGCGATGCACACGCTGTTCGATATCGACAAGCACTGCATTCCGGCGGTGCAAGATGCCCGGGCTATTCTCATTACCGCCGCACACAATGATGGTCTCGGTATGGTCCATTACGCATTGGAGACAGGGGGACTTAACGCAACTTCCTAAACTACAAACAACGTCAAATGTGTCAGATACTGGATTGGGACCGGGAGTTGACGGTGGCATATGGAGGGGCGTATATGTGCAGATAGATGCAACGTGCAAAACACGAGTTCGGCCGCGTCGAGCAGACTGCATGGAAACGAAGTCAGCCTGGTTATAGTGTGCACTTCAGGCCAACCTAAGCAGCTATTTTGCACCTTAGCTTGCAACTGAAGGGCAGTGTGGGTGTCCCTAGGCAATATAAACTCCGAGCGCACGGAAACCCGCTCACCAGGCGAAACAAGCGCTTCAATTGCATCTTGTATGCTTCATTGGCACTTCCCGCTGTTCCCATATGCGGAGATGTCCACCAGGACAGGGCGCGTGCATTGAAGGACAGTATCCAATAGCACATCGGCTCTATGAGCCGAGACTGATACACGGTCGCGACGACATCTTGATATGGGCACAAAAAGTAGCGATATGGCCGAGGATACCAGGTGGGCGTATTAGGGCGCTAATCGCGGACGGCGGGTTTGGTTGTAGGGCTCGAACTTGAGGGTGTGTTGGGGTCTGTATCTATGTATTCCGAAGACGAGACAGACACCGCCGACCGGAAGTAATGGTATGCCTGTCCCAAATTCGATGATGAAATAGGTTAGTGTAGGGAGCCGAGTCGTGCTTACCTTTGGAGTGAGTAGCCGTCGTAACTTACTTTGCGGCGGCTGTATGGCTTGGAATCCATCAAGGTGATTTCATTGCGCTCACCAAGTGAATGTTTATTCGGTGGACGGCCCGGCAGAGGTTGATTTGGAGTCTGATATTACGAAGGTGCGGAAGGGTGCGGAGCGCCTTAAATGGTTCTTATGGACTATGTAGGCGATAGTAGGACATCAGACGACTCCGCCATGGACATTTGAGGAGGCACGAGGATTTGATAAGAATACTTGTTTTGCGATAACTGTCTGTATCGTGGTCGAGGTTCAAACCATGGTCCGTCACCATCATTCGCAGGTTCATGAGATTGGGGACGTGCTCACCTTGCTTCCATTTTGCACGGTGTTCTAGATGCAGAAAACAGGTTGAAGACATGCACGGCCTTCACTATGAAATAGCCACCTGAAAGTCGTGACAGACGTGGGAGAAGATCTCCCAACTAAACATCCCGGCGCCACAAACCGATGAGCCGATGAGCAAGGTACATCATACGAAATAAGTGCCACGCACAAGGGGCGCGCGGGAGCTGCATGCATGCATACAGTGAACTCAGGAAAGTGTCCTACTTATCTGCGACGAAAACAACTAACCATGCTAGGTGATCCTTATTTAACCGTAATGAACGTGTATGCATGGTTCGTCCACTTGGCATAGGACCCGGGCAGATGATTGTCTTATGGTCTGTAGAGTCCTGGAGATTAACAGTCAGAAAAGCTGTCTGGTGAGCTATGATCAGGCACCATTGAATACTGAATACCGACCGATGACTCTGGAGAAGAATTGGTCGAGATGCTACCTCAAGGACATATCCTTCCGCGCACAGTGAAGCGTGGGGGTCGGGAAACCAGAATGCAAATGTGTAAGATGTTAATATCAATATGCATGCAGGGGTTGATGGTCTTCAGGTAGGTTTCTCTGACAGGCTTCGTGCAACAGTCTGATGTAGGGGAGTAGTATGCAGTTGTCGCACGAAAGGCTCAATAACACTGCTGACTTCTATGGAGCGATAGGGGACCGAGTCTTCGTTCGACTCGGATGCGCTGACCTGGAGCGTAATGCTTTCGCGTTCCTTTAAATTTGGTATAAAGTCGAAGAGTACTAGGGCGGTGAAGAACGGTGGAATGGGTATCACATTGATTTGCCCCTCATTGACAGCAGGAAAATTGAAGTTAAATGGCCCACGGAACGATATTACAAGCTCTGTGTGTAGGAGGAGTCTCTAGGGAGATGGTGGGAGGAGGCAAAGGACGAGTCGCATGACGAGGGCAAAGGACAAGCCCTCCTCGATCGCGACGTGTCACATGACCGCATATGCGTCGCCTGATCAGTCACCAAATTCGATGTTCCTGCCGACGTCCCACTCGCTCATACCCACACGCTTTTCGAAGAGTGCCAGGCTGCATGGCCCATCGTTGGCAGTATTGACATGTCAGCGCGACGTACATAGACAAGACTAATAGCAGACTGGTACTAGCAGCCTGCAGTGATCGATGTCGACAATGTACTCTACCTTGAATAGGACTGACGGCCTTGTTCTCACCCCTGGCACCTAGATGTCAATCCGCCTCGAGCACTGCCATTATGTCGTGATGCCTTATAGTGATGTATAGAGAGATCCCCCCCGCCACCTCCATCTTCTTCCGCCCTCTGGAATTGCAGACACGCGGTACTTATCCTTCTCGCCCAATCCTCTCCTCACACTTCCTTCCTGACACGCACTTCCAAGTCCGTCCATTCTGCTTTACTCCCTGCATCTCTCCTTCCCATGAGCAACCTGGCCACGTCCATGATGAACGAGAAGACTCAGCCTCAGGCTCCCGCACCAGCCTACTCTGGCCCTCCTGTCCACACCTCCAACCCCGCCCAGCCCCAGTCACCATACGTTCCGCCGATACAGACACAGGGAATCCCTCCTCAACAATACCCAGCCCAACAGCCCCCGCAAGGACAGTATTACCCACCTGTTGGTCAATACCCAGCAATGCAGCCGCAATTCTATCCGACCGCCGGAGCCTATGCACAAGGTTCCATCGGGCCCCAATCCGGTTTCCAGACTGCGCCCGCGCAGCCAATGTATGTGATGGGCCCAGGAGCACAGTATCAGCAGCAACGTCAGTCGCAAGTCCACGGGCTTCTTCACATCCTTTTCCTGCTTGACTGAGGTCGGTTGGCGATTTTCAGTATATGCGATGTGCGCGAATGGCAACCACGATGTAGTTACGAAGTATGGCATGGTGGGTATCATCACAGCCATCTTTTGCTTCCCCATCGGCCTCCTCGCTCTCCTGTACGTGTTCCGGCTTCCATATTCCCACCGGGTGCTGTCTGTTCGCTAACTGACGCGTGTTTGATAGAGTGGACAAGGAACGCCGATGCGTTCGCTGTGGCGCTCTTGTCAACGTATAGAGGATGGCTGTGTTCCATTGTCTCTCTTCTGTTACTGCTTATGCAAAGTCTCGATCTCGTTCTCACATAGCCTCACGTTCGGTCTCCTTGTACAGCACCGCATGTATCATTCTTTCTCCTCGGGCCATCTATACGTACTTAATCGGCTTCCGCTACGGATCTATCTATCAGGAGTCTTACACATCGCACCTTGCTTCTTATAGCCAGGTATCGTGTTTATGCTGCAACACAAAAACTCGGACGAGTGTCAGAAAAAATAGCGAACAGTCACTTGGGACCGTCTGTCTGATGTGTCGACGTTCGGGCGAATTGGCTGGCGTCAGCCGGAATCAATCTATCGTGACACTGAGGCAGGCCATATTGTGGGGTGAGAGGCGCCTTGTTCGATGGATGAAGACGGACACAACTCAACTTGAATATATTGTGGACACTAGAACAAGGAGAAGATATACCACTTGGATAGCCGTGTATCATGAGCCATAGAACTAGGCTATCCGCCCCTTGTTACTGAGGTCGAGTGCTTGCCACCCACCCATGCCAGCGACCACGTCTCGGAACCTAGTCAAACAATCCCGCATCCAATCAGCACCCCTCTTCGTCCGCACACCATCAAGCACAATCGGGACCCACCTTTGCAGCTCACGATGCTCCTCCGCAGCCAGAGCCTGCGGCGTCAACCCATAAGGACCCCATGTCTTGTCCTGACTCAGGAACCGCTTCCCTCGCGCCTGCCCCCACGCCCGCTCCTGGCGCCGCACGGCCGCAAAGTCCATGATCTGGTCCTCTACGGCCTCCCAAAGGCTCGCATTGAGCCTCCTTGTCTCTTCGTTTTCGTCTTCCTCGTCGGAGTCGAGCTCGTCCTCCGAGCAGCCCGCGTCGATGCAGAATAACCCCGGGAAGAGCCCGGACAGGAAGCCGGCGACCAACGATACGTCCGTAATTGCGACCTTGCCGACCTGGAGCGTTTCCAGCTGATGCTGCGAGTGGCCGCCACAGAGGCTGGGCGGGACGTTCCTCATCTGGCGCGCGAGAGGGATAGGGGTGGGGTCGAGGGGAAGGCCGAGGAGCTTGAGGGAGGGGCACTTGTGCACGAACGGTACAAGGGTGGACAGGGACACGGTGCTGCATGGTTCGCCCAGACCATGACGCACCCCGAGGCGGAGTGTAGTGAGGTTCGGCCAGGCGTCCACGCACCTGATTACGAAGCGGTCATCGAGCGCGATCGGGCACCCGTACAGGTCCACGGTGATGAACTCCTTGAATTTGAGAAGCGGCCGTAATGTATCCGGAGTCAAAATTTCTTGTGGGGGGTCCGCTCCGGCACAAGGGAGGACTACCTTGAGGTGCCGAAGGTCTTTATGGCGAGTGGTGAACTCGGTGAAGATCTTCTCGACCAACAAGCGGCACGCGGGAGACTCTACTTCGAGACCGACGGCCTGTAGCGTGGGTGAGTTGATGATGTGCAGCAAGTTATAAGCCACCTCCATGCTATCGGTGTTGAGATTGAACATCCTGAGGGCCTCGAACGATAGGACTCGCAGCGGGAGTCCGGCCCACTCTTCGGCTCCGATGATGCAGTGAATGATCATTACTCGCAAGTTGGGGAGTAGGGAGAGAGCACGCAGGATAGGGATGTCGACTGATGGTTGCTTGAGCACGAAGAGAATAAGAGAGGGGAGGTTGGACAGTGCATTTGCGAGTTCATGTCTGAGCTCCTTCGACCGCAATGAACAACCGAGGGTAAGTTGCGTGAGGTTTGGGCAGACACGACCTAACTTCTGGAAGAGCTGCATAGTGGCCTGTTTGATGGCGGCATTGGGAGCTTTGTCATTGTCATTAGAGGTTTGGATGGCATAACAAAGCTTCTCTAACTTGGGAGAGAGCAGGGCGCGTATCGGGCCGATGGTATGTAGAGTGAGGGCGAGAGACAGTTGTTTGATATGGGGAAGTAGGTGCACAGAAGGACGAAAGGAGTCCAACGTAGATAGCACTTCTGGATGTATCCTGATCTGCTTCGTGCGGGAGAATTGTGCGGTCAGGTCGTTTGACAGACATTTTACTCGCCGTGCATGCGGGATGAAGCGCACGTAATCGACGGGTAGTGGTGGTCGCACAAATTTCTAGGGATAGTAAAGCACGATAGGTCCGCATGAAGAACCAGCCAATGGGAAATGCTCACAAGGACGAGCTTCTCCTGTCTCCAACTGCTCGAAGGTAGCTCCTCCAGAGTCCACAAGTCGCTAGGCATCGTACACACAATAGGGGCTATGCTCGGAACCTGTTCCCACAGGCGATCCAATGCGGGTGCAGAAGAGGCTTTGCATGCCGTCGCGAGCGACAATAAACCACGGCGATCGTTCAAGTGGCTACGGTTGCCCCATGTCTCTCCGACGGGATTGAGGAAAGAGACAATGTTGGCGAGGATGTCGGGCGGTAGTGATTGGAAGTGATTTGTCGTAGTCATTGAAGAAAGAGCACGCGTGGATGCGTCGAGGATTCCCTGAAAGACGAAATCGAGGACTGAGCCTGGGTGTCGGGGTCGGGGGAGAAGCGAAGCTTACAAAGACGCGTGCTCATCCACGCGTCTCGGGACTCCCTTGGCTATCGAAAGCGCTGTTGGTGTTACTACCAAGACTGAGCAAACGGTCTTGAAAAAACAGCCCCAAGTAGCTGAGGCAAAGCGTTTTTTAAGCGTCGAATTTCAGGATTCAACCTCAAATGAACTGAAGTCAACCGACTCGATGGCATGTCTGGAAACTACAATTGCACTAATCGCTATACAATATGAATGGCCCTTCCGTATGCACGTACTTGCTACAGAGAGTATAGAGTCCACGTCGACACCTAAGGTGCCGTTAGAAGCCGACCCAAACGCATGTTGTGGCCCTTCGATCATAGAGCCGGCGCTAAGATTTGAGGAAGCAAATCTAGCATCGGTAAAGCCTGCTCCAAACTGCGCTATACTATGGCAGTCAGCACAATCTCCGAGAGCTGTGTCGACTCATGAACAACGGACTCACAATAAATAAATCGAGGATTACCTCACCCAGAGCGTTTAAGGATCCATCGGCTCATCTTGCATGGCCAAGCGGCGATTCCGCTCAAGCCTCCGGATTCGCACCATCTCCGGCAGGATCCTGTTGACCACAGTCTGCCAGGCCTGCGCGCACTCCGTCTCTGCGATGATCTCCCGCGTTTCCTCCTCCGAGAAGACGATGTTGTCGTTGCCCAGCACCCCCGCATGTCGCCAGGTGCCGCGTATGTACTTCAATTTCGGGAAGAAGCATGACAAGAAGCCTGCGACCGCCGCTGGGTCCTCGATGCGCGAGCGGCCCAGTCTTAGCTCTTCCAAGGGACCCTGATGTTTGTCCAGCACTTCAGGATTCAGCTTGAAGAACTGCGGGAAGGCCTGCGTTCGTTTCCATGGTATCGACAATCTGTGCGCGATGCAGTCAGCGAATGTCCTATATGTATCAGTCAACGAAAAGAGAACCCATACTCCACATTAACAGCAGGGCCATGCAAGAGCCACGACCCGAACGCTCCGTTCAAGTCAACCGGTCGCTCTGCGTAGCTCGTGTCGATCGTGGCGTCGATCGTGAGTCCCAGCGTCTTAAGGTGAGGGCATCCCACACGAGCGGGAGGAGGCCGTTCAGGTTGACCTTCGACGTCTTCGCGGTCGAAGACGGGCCCAGGATCAGCGCTGTCAAATTCGGCCACGCGGCGACCACCTTCCTCAGTGTAGAGTTGTTGATGTCGAAGTCGCACCGAATGCCGAGCTGGAACCACCTGAGCTTGTTTAACTTGAAGAACGGGCGGAGGTGGGCCTCCGTCAACACGTGAGGCCCGGGAGACTGGGGGTCGATGGAGCAGTTCACAGATATGGCTGTGAGGCTACGAACGTGTTCGTGCTCCAAGATGTTGTCCAAGAGGTTCGTGACGAGGTTGAACGAGACCCCCATCTCCAAGATGTAGCAAGCGATGACAGAGAGGCGTGCATTTGCGGGTCGCGTGAGGTGTATGAAGAGGGTAAGGAGGAATATATTGTGTGAGTGGAACAGATGGAGCTCTCTGAGGGCTGGGAAACATGTAGTGCGTGGCTTGAAGAGTAATACGAGGTCGTTGGCAGTGATCTCATCGTCAAGCTTGACCACCAATTCGCTCAAGAAAGGCAGTGCTGCGATGTGTCGAACGGCATTGAGGTTGATTGGCAAGTGGCAAAGGCGGAGAGAACGTAGATTCTGGGAAGTGGCGGCCACGACCCTGGACAGCAAGGAGGAAATTGTGGATCCGAACGGTTGATCGCTAGCGTTCAGATTCAGGGAAGTGAGGTTAGGGGCGAGAGCATGTAGTCTTGCTAGTGTCTCCTTCCAGTGGCCTTCGACTACCTTGGGGGCCGTGTGATTCATGTAAGGACAGTGAGTGTAGACCTCTTGGACGTTGGGACCGTAGAGGACGGAGAACGAGCGATAGAAATCGGCGTAGTGACGTGGATCTGGGGAACAACAAACGACACGAAGGTTCGGAAGAACCCGTCCGTATGGACGGGACTCAAAAGCGTCCAATATGTTCGGCGAGAATAAGAGGGCTCGTGTGCCAGGTGGGAGATGGAAGCAAGCGCTTGGTAGGAGGATGCGTTTTACGCGGGGGGCGTAATGGTTGAATCGAAGGAGATCTGCATCTCCCATCGGTCGATTTGAAATTAATTCCTGGTAGAGTGGTTGAGGTTAGCAGCGCATGTACAGAACAGATCACTGCACGCACCAGTTCAATCGGACCTGCAGGATCCCCAACCCTCCTAGGCCGCCAGAACTCCCTCGAAAGCGTGCAAACAAGGATTCCGAAGCCGGGGATGGTGTCCCAGAGTGTATCTGCGGCATGTTCGTGTAGAACCCGAGACGTCCTTATAAGGGAGAGGACAGTATGCAACCCAATGAAGTAGGTACTAGGCGAGGGACCTTGGAGGGATGCGCTATGCGTCTTCGTGTCGATGAGTATGTCGCATATTCTGCGGAGTGCTTTGGGGGGAAGGTCTTGCAAGTTTAAACCCTTCAGAGACTGCTGCATCGCACCGTACACGAGGAATATGAGGGCAAGCCACAGGCTGGGAGGAAGAGTTGGAGAAAGTGATATTGAGAGGAGGTTGAAGAGACTTGATTGAACACGCAAGCGTTTTTGAACAATTAGAACAAAGCATTACCTCGCTAGGGCAACGATAGTCTCCCTCGCAGGGCCATAAACGGGATCAGGAAAGGAAAGAAAGGAACAATTGTGTACAATTTCATAGCGGAAACTTCGAAGTCAGCACAAGCCAGGCTGGGACGTGAGGACGACACATAGAGGTGCATTGAGTCTGTAAGAGTCTGGCTGATAGTTAGATGACAACAGACTCCGTTGGTGGCGCACCAACGCACCAGATTTCCCGGACTCGAACACTTCGTACTGTTGCCACAACCAACCGGTGGCGGCACACTGGCGTTGGGGTGAAAGAACAATAATGGCGCACATTGTGGAAGGCGGTGTCCCTCGGTCTTGACAAGGCGCGGCTGACTGCCACGAATCCGGGCCGGGCTGACGGGATGTGCCGTGTGCGGGTGGATTGGCTCCAAGGCAGGCAACTCCTCTCTGTCCTCGCCGTCTTGTGCAGTCTTGGTGAGCAGCGTTTGTTGGCAGTCCTTCCTTCACTGTGCCTCATGGCGACATCTTATCAATCACCGACCTTCCAGACGACTGCAACTGCCCCCGCCTCTCGTTTTCATTCGCCGCCAGGACGCCCAGGCTTCCCATACGGGGATCCGCATTACTCAACCTGTCCCGGCTATTGCGCGATATTCACTCCTCGGTCGATGGATAAAGATGTCAGCTATCAACCCTCGCGCATCTGGTCTCTGGGCCTCTTCCCGCATGAGCTATATTTCCGTCTCGGACTCGTTTGACGATGACGCCAGCTCCGACGTTGATCTTGAGGGCATGGCCTTCGGCCTCTCCGAGGATGATGGGAGGACCCCTCTAGACAGGACCATCGACCGCATAGGCATGGGTGAGTGACACTCCGTTGTTCCAACCGGAGGAAAGTCAAATATATCGTGCGCATGGTTCGTTCAGGGAGCTACCAGTGGACGCTCCTCTGTCTCTGTGGGTTCGGTAAGTGTCTATGTTCCCCACATCTTAGTTATATCCTTACACGCTGCTCTAGGCTGGTTGGCGGACAACGTACGTGGGCTCGGTTGCTGGGGACGGCGTCTTTGACCAGTTGAGCAGATGTGGATCCAAGCAGTAGCCATCATCCTCCCTCGAGTACAACAGCACTTCCTAGGTATGTTATCGTTATCTATTCCCTATTCGCTATTCTGCTTTGGATCCAGAGATCCATGCTCCCTTCCTTCTACCCAACAAAGCGTGTTAGCCTCGTCTCTTCTGCCTATGAGTCCTGATCCACCTCTTCCCAACCTCTCGCCTCCATTTCTTTCTCTTTATGCCTTAATCTCACCGCGTTTCTTCCAGTACAGGATAGATATATCGGTCTCCTTTCGTCCTCCATGTTTGGAGGAATGATGTTTGGTGCTGTCGGATGGGGTACATGTGAGTGAACGCTTCCTCCCTCGTAGGCTTTCCGCTGACATTGCACTTTGATCCTAGGCAGCGACCTCATGGGCCGGACGACGGCGTTCAATGCCACGCTCTTTTTGACGTCTTTGTTTGGCATCCTCGCTTCCGTCGCCAACACGTTTATATGGTTGTGTATCGCCCTTTTCTTCCTCGGCAGCGCCGTTGGGGTATGTCACTCCATTGCTGAGTTGCCTGCCTCGATTCTCATACAAAACCTCGCTAGGGCTCGATGCCAACCGATGGAACCCTTCTTTTGGAGCATATGCCGAACGGGAAGCAGTACCTCGTAACTGCCCTTTCCGTCTTCTTCTCTTTCGGCGCGGTGTTGTCGGCGATCATTGGTCTTCTTGTCATCCCCGGAAACTCATGTCTGCCTTCCCCGGCCCCTTGCGACACTGCTTCTCAGAACATGGGTTGGAAGTACCTTCTCATCGGCCTAGGACTCATCGTGAGGCATTTTGTCCATACAGTGGTTATCCTATAAGCTGACCAATGTCTTGCGCGCAGACCTTATCCATGTTCTTGGCTCGTATGGTCTTCTTTCGACTGCACGAGTCTCCTAGATATCTCGTGCATGCAGGGCGTCCACTAGAAGCGATAGAGTCCCTGCAAATGATCTCCAAGTTCAACGGCTCAGAGCTCTTCCTAGACCCAGAGGATGTAGACGACACCGTTCCCGCGTCGGGCTCGATCACCCAGACTAGCCTTCTCAGTACTCGCACGGATGAAGAGGCGCAAAAGGCCCCGACCCCACCTGAGCAAAGCAACGAAGCGCTCCGCTCCGCACCACCAGACGCTGCGCATTACAGCGCTGTTGGCGAGCCGGACGTCTCTCTCGGGACACACCAGTTCGGCACGCCCCTGAATGTGACGAACTCCACCTTCCGCTCCAGCGAGAACCGACCGCCATCCGCTACTCCGGCTGCCGCTAACGCCGACGAGGCCACGGAACCCTTAGTGACACCAAGACCACGATTGGGTCGTGGGGCAACGAGCTCCCACTGTCGGTCGCGTAGAATGTCGACGCCGTCGGAGTACATTGAGAGCAAGGGTGGCCTGGTATTTAGGGCGCTCCCGCGATGGATGCGCCGCTCGGCGCTGGCGTGGATAGACCGCGTCGCGATGGTCCTGTCGCCAGAGTGGATGCGGACGACGTTGCTGGTGTGGGCGGCGTGGTGCGGAATGTCGTTAGGTAAGCGCACCCTTCTTTGTTGACCTTACGTGTCGTTGACATATCGTGTTGCAGCATACACGATGTTCAACGTATACTTGCCGAAGCTGCTCGAGACGCGCTCGCCGTCGAGTGATCCTAATGGGGCACCGAAGTCCCTTGAGGATAGTCTCTGGGACGTGGTCATCTATTCTCTCGGGGGATGTCCGGGGGCTATTGTGAGTGCTTTGGACGCGAAGGCCATCGTCGCAAGCTCGCTCACACAAATTCCTATCTTCCAGCTTGGTGCCTGGCTTATAGAATCACCATTGGGCCGACGTTGGTCCCTCGCGGGAAGCACCTTCCTCACCGCGCTCTTTTGCTGGATGTTCGCGATCGTTGAACATCCGTGGTTGGTGCGCGCGAGTACGGTTGGGATCAGCCTCAGTGCTACAGTGCGTACCACCTTGATCTACACGTGCATATATAATCTATGCTGATGACGGGTCTCAAAGGCAATGTATGCCGTGCTGTATGGATGGACCCCGGAAATCTTCGGGACGAAAGTTCGCGGGACCGCGTGCGGTATCGCTTCTGCTCTATCTCGAGTGTACGTCGTCGGTTCTCTATCTTCTCGTTCTAAGGAGGCACTAATGGCCTATTTGCAGCGGTGGTATGATTGCCCCCATCTTGGGCGGATCCCTGCTCGTCATAGACCACACCGTCCCCGTCTACGCGAGCATCGTCATCTTCGCCATCTCAGGCGTATGCGTGCTCCTCATCAAAGAGCGCGAGGTCCAGAGCGGCGGTCCACGCATCATCGCGCATTGAGGCCTTTTCCATGTATCCTATAGGTTCTAGATTACAGCACACCAGAACCAGGCGGTCTGGTTTCTTGTATTGATATTGTACCCGCCAGGTGGATCTGCTTATATGTACTACAAGGCGGGGGTAACCCGCCACCATATCCCCAAACCCCACTTCGAGAGTGCACTCTGCAGGCGTCACTACATTGCAGGCAAGTGGTGAGGGGAATGTTGTCCAATAAGTAATATGCAGCTCTACGGCAAACATAGACATTAGACAATAATCAATGCAAGTATAGTAAATACCATGCATCGGGGCCCAAGCAATAACACATACGGGTGAGATCATGTACGCTTCAATATTGCTATTTACTTCAAAGAGGTCATTCAATACTGATCCATCGCAACATAGTCGTCCTCGAAGTCAGATTCGCCGAGGTCCTCCTCCCGCGAGGGGAACCCCGTCAGTGTTCTTTTCTTCGGCTTCGGTTTGCAAGGCAGCACGTTCTCAATGTACCACCTCTGCTCCTGGCTCCGGATGAGCGAGAACTCCTGGATCGTCCGCTGCACGGTCGTCCAGGCCATCGCCTGGCGCCAGCACGTGTCCATGCGCGCCACAGCGTCCTTGTCCTGCACGAACGCGTCGCCCTCGCGCCCGCGCCGCGCCGCCTCGCGCTCCTGGTCCGCGTCGTGCAGGTCGAGCCAGCAGCTGTCGAACGTCTGCAGGTCCGGGAACAGGTTCGAGAGCTGCCCGGCGAGCGCGACGTCCGCGCCGTCGTCGACCGCGTCGATGCGCGAGAGCCCCACGGAGAGGTGCTCGAGCGCGCACCCGTGCGCGCCGATGAACGGCGGCCGGAAGAGGCGCGGCTGGAGGAGCGGCACGCGCAGGTCCGTGTCGAACTCGACGCCGAGGCTGCGGAGCTCGAGGCACTGATGCGCGAGCTCCAGCAGGCCGTCGAACGTCGCGGGCGGCCGGTAAGTGAGGACGCCTGCCTGTGCTTGCGCTTGCGGACGCGCGTGCCAGGGGCGCTCGACACCGAGGTGGAGCTCGACGAGGCGCGGGAGGCACTCGGCGACTTCGATGAGGAAGACGTCGTCCGCGTGCCAGGGGCAGAGGATGTCGAGGTGGAGGACGCGGATGTTGCGCAGGCAGAGGATGGTGTCGATGGTGTTGAGCGTTATGGGGTCTGGGGGCACATTGTTTCCGTCGCTGCGCACGACGTCCATCGAGATGAAGATGTCCTTGAGCGAGGTCCGGCGTCGCGGCTGCTGCCAGCGGCCCCGGATCGCGTGGAAGAAGGGGATGAGGTTCTTGCGGGGGACGGGCCTGAGTATCCTCACGCTGAGGGTGGTGAAATGCGGGGAGGAGATGTACGAGAGGACCTTCATGGGAACGTCGGGCGTGTTTGAGAGCATGGCGATGTCGCGGAGGGCCGGGAAGACGGCGGACCTCGGTTTGATGTCGAGGAGAAGGAAGTCGGTTGGGAACCAGGAGACCCGGGCCGTGGAAAACGTGAGAACTTCGAGACTGGGGAGCAGAGCGAGGTGGACAAGAGCCGGGATCGAAATGGGTAGAGTTGTGGACCCGCAGCGAAAACTGGTGAGGTGCTTGAAGCTCATCGCAGTGTCCAGGACCGCCTTCACAAACGGCTTGCTGTCCTCATTCACCGCAACGCTGAAGTCACGCAGGTCTGGGCAGATAGCTTGAATTTTCTCGAGCATAGTCATGATAACCTCCTCGACCTCACTGTTGCCTTGGGGGATCAGAGAGTATAGCTGAAGGTCCGTCGGAGGCCGCTTCAGAATTGCCAGCGGGAACATCCTTAATGCAAAACTGCGGAGCTGTGGCCGGCAGAGTCGATGAAGGACGCGCAGAATGGTGAATGAGCAAGGGCCATGCCAATACTCGAGCTTCAGGAGGTTTGGGAGAATGAGCCACCCGTGCGCGTGCGCGAAGGCCGCTAGCTCCTTCAACGCCTTTGGCCCGATGAAATACCGGATGACCGTGTCGGAGAGGTGGGCGCAGCTGGCCAGCGCCGTGATTCGCCTCGCGTAGGTGTGAAAGCGAGTGAAATCGGAATCCTGGAGCGGCCGGGTGAAAGACTAATAGCACCGTGTCATTGTTAAGTAGCAGTGTGCGATATTTATGGGCAGAGGTACCCACGAATCTCGTGTAGTTGTCTGCGCGCGTCTGCATGTAGCAGTTTTCGGGCATGGTGTGAAAGAGAATAGCAATATTCGGTATGGTGCGCCAGAGCACGTCCACGGCAGGTCCATGGAGCCATCGAGAGGTCCGAGCGAGGACAGCAACAGTCCTTGTTCCTAGTCCGAGCGAGGGTTCAGGAGAGTCTGCATCAGGATCTGTGTTGGACTCGTCCAACAACAGCGCCTGGCACACGGACCGATGGAGTTCGGGAGGAATGCGACAGAACGTGGATCCCATGGTTCTAAGTTGACGAGGTCCGAATCGTGGTGAAGGGCCTGGAAGGCAGAATGCATCACCTCTTCAGAGAAAGAACCAAGCCTGCAGTCACTGGAATGAAGTCAATCTACGCTTACTCTTAGTTGCACTGAGAGCTATAAGAAAGTGCAGGAGGGGCCCCACAGCGCGGAGGTAGATACGCGAGAGGAACAAGACTTGGATACGAACGCAGCCCGCTCTCGACTGGACGCGTCCAGAGGCATGTGACCGTGCACAATGTTTATGCCGCGTCTTAACTTTATCCGATTATGTTACGGAACACACTGCGTACCAAATCGTACATACCATCAGTTACGACGACGCTTACACTTCGTATGCAACACACTCATTCGTCCTCGAACACCTGCACCCTCGGTATGCTCTTCCCATTCGCAAGCCCCCACTTCCGCTCCTGCTTCCGCACCTTCGCCAGCGCAGGCACCAGCTGCCACGCCACCGTGTTCCACCGGTCGCGATAGACCGCGTCCGCGAGGAGCTCCACGCGCTCCGCCTCAGTGAAGTCCGCCCCGTCCTCCCACGCGCTTTCCTCGAACGGCCAGTCGCAGTCGATGTCCACCTTCGGGAACACGTCCGACAAGAACACCGCCGTCGGCAGCACCTCCGTCTCCTCGATCTTGGAGTGGCCAACGTGCAGGATTCGCAGCGCGCGGTGCGGCCGCCCGAAGCTCGGCCGCACGCCCTTGTGCGCGTACCCGAGGACCGGGTGCAGCGCAACCCCGAGCGAGGAGAGGTTCGGGCAGAGCTGTGCGAAGGAGATGAGGCCGACGAGCGTGACGAGCGGTTGCGCGTCGTCGTCGGCGCGGCGGGGGTAGGTGCCTGGGCCGAGCTGGAGCTTGCGGATCTTGCGCCATGAGGTGGCCATGGTGCGGAGCACCTCGTTCGTGACCGCCAACCGGGTCGGGACGCTGAGCTCGAAATCGACAAGGTTTGACAGCTTGTAGAAGCGCATGAAGTCGTCCTCGTCAAGAGGTTCGTCCTTGTCGGGCAGGCCGTGCACCGTGACGTTGATCGAGCGGAGGCGTCTGTGTCCCGGTCGGTTGGCAATGGTCGCGAGAAGCTCTTTGACTTCCTGAATGCGGATGTCCCAGGAGTTGATCCTTACTCCGATGACTGTGACGGCGAGAGAGGAAATGGACCGCAGCACAATGTTGGGAATGACAGCATTCTTTTCGTGGACAATAGAGAAGGTACGGAGCTTGCGAAAGTAATTCTTGTTCGATGCATCAGCGAAGAGTTCAAGAGACTCGGCGTCGCACCGCTCGTCAATGTTGAAGTCAATATCGGTAAGGTTTGGAAGGGTCGCCAATTGCAGGACCGCTTGGGCCGTGAGAGGTATCATCGTCGCGTGGATTGAGGTGAGCTGTCGGAAATTAGGAAGCGCACTAGAGAGGGCGGAAGCTATGGTGGTAAACCAAGGAATGACATTGACGTTGAAGAATAGGAGACCGGGGGACATCTCTTGCAGCTTGGAAAGCATACGTTGGTATGAACTGAGATCCGTCTGCGCATTCATTTTCAAGCATTTGTCCACAACATCGCGCAGATTCCTGTTAAAGAAAATAGGGAGGGTATCGTAGTATGTCGCAGGATCTTCGACTGTGGGTGAGAGGTGCAGGACGCCTAGGTTGGGGAACGGGGTGTGGCCTTTGGTAGTGAAGTAGGTGGATAACGCAGTGAGGACAGAAGTCTGGCAGAGAATACCCCATACGCGCGAAGGGAGCGTGTCTAGGAAGTATTGATCGCCGATGATGCGCTTGACACGGGGGGCGTAGTGGTGGAAGCGGAAGAGATCTGCATCGACCAAGGGACGCACAATCGACTAGAGGATGGTGAGAGAAGAGGAAATACGGGAGATATTGCTGGAAACGCACGACATGCTGCTCCGTCTTGATTTCGCTCCATATATGAGGACGAGGGGGTTTTTCTTCTACTGTCCAGGCGTCAAGTGGAAGGGTAAAAACGAAACAGCCGTAACCTGGGAGAGTGTCCCAAAGTACATTGACGGCGTGTTCGTGCAGAACGCGAGATGTTCTTGTGAGAGCGAGGACAGCACTGAGACCAATGTGGGACCGCTTGTGATTTGTCCCGTTGTATTCTGGTGGATGGTGGAAGAGTAGTTCGCAGATGGTGCGTAGGAGTTCAGGAGGCAGTTCGTTGAAGCCAGCAACGGCAGACATGACACCCTGCGGGAAGGAGCAAGCAGGTCGTCGTCCTTTGTGAGCCACTTGCAGTATGTTACTTAGGATGCCTATGACCTTCGCGCAGTTTCGGGCCGCAGTTCCCCGGTGCCTCTTTCCATCACGTGCATTGCGTCTCGCAGGCCGGAAGAACGCAGACCCGAGGTCAACCCAAAGCTCGCTCAGGGCGAAGGGGTAAGGAGTGTACATGGCCTCTGGTGACTGGACAATCGCCGTCCACCCTAGGAGCCAAATTTATTGTTATCAGTGGATAGTGGCCTGCAAGGGTGACCCGGCGACAACTTGTGCTGAGAGTAAGCGTTCGTTGCCAGGGAATTACGCCCATCGAAGCAATTCTGCGAACCCGAGAAGCGCATCACCACTTTAAATTGATCGCATCCAATGCGGTGAGATCCAGGATGCCTTTTCACACTTAAGGTACGGTGTATGTACATATATAGCAGCAGCAGTAAGCAGCACAGTGTCCATGAGTGTCCACGATACGTATGCGTACGGTATGTCCTGTGTACGGCGAGTGAGGTGCGGTGCAGTGAATGCGGCGTGTGTGCGTGTACTTGCGTATGCAATATAAATAAACCCCGAGTCTAGCAGAAGCCTTAAAAAATCGAAACCCTTTCAAAGGATGCACAGCGATGATAGCAGGGGGAGCGTGACGAGCAGCACGGACGACCAGACGCCGCGCGGTATACGAAGCGACGCCGCGGCAGCGTTTGCGTGTGCTGACTCCGAGGCCGTCGGTGCAGAGGAACTGGTCACAGTGACGACCGTGGTGGGAGGCGAAGATGTCAAAGGGCCCGACGTGGCGGTCGAGGCGGCGGCGTTCGCAACGCTGGACTCCGTCGCTGTAGCTGTCGCAGTTGAGGTCGAACTTGAACTTCCTGACGTGGAGCTACCGGCCTCGGTGATAAGGCTGCTCGCGGTAGGCGCCGCATCTCCCTTAGCTGAGAACGCAATCGCTGATCAGTCCCCGCGCGTAGCAAACAACTGCACTGCACCGAACTTACACTCGAAGTTGCCTGACTTCTCCGCGTCGTCGACCGCCTGCTGGTAGAGTTGATTCGCATTCGCCGGCACAAGGGAGACGAAGCCGATGCGTGGGGGGTCGACGGAGGGGTGCGTGAGGTTGCCGTAGTAGAAGATGACCACGTTGCTCTTCAGGAACGGATCGCCGAGGTTCCAGCTGAACAGCGCACCGACGCTTGGCGCGTCGGTGGAGACGACATTGTTCGCGATGCAGTTGGTGACGTCCCCCTTCTTGTGCTGCGAAGTGAAGTCGCGCGGATCGACGGGGAACATCTTACCGCCGATCTGATACGCAAGCGTGTGCGGTTGATCGCAAGGGAAGAGGGGCGACGTGTTGCTGTTCGCGGCGAACGCGGTAGAGACCGTGGACAGGATGTTGTTCACGACGTCCTGGGGGCCGCGGATGAGCGAGTTGCCCGTGTCGATAAGTGCGGACACCTCCGACTTGTTGAGGCCGGCACCGGCCTGAGTGGAGTCAGCGAGCTTCTGCCCGTCGAGGAAGACCGCGTCGATAGGAACCTCCCAGCGCCTGCAAAACCAATTGTTAGAAGAAGCGCGTTGATGCGATAGCAATAAGACATACAAGGGGTACTTCTCGTTAGACGCAAAGGAAGGGGGAGAGACACCGCCTTCCTGCGTATCGTAGAGGCGTACAGGCACCCAAGTAATGTTGGACTCGTCAATCTCATCCGGAAGTTGTCCGATGGTGATCTGGCCCTCGCCGGACACGTCGATCGTATCACGCTGGAGAGTAATCTAGAAACAGAACATGCGTTTATATTTTGCCGCTAAGTAGTTGCGAGGCTGAGACGTACCGCGAACAAGGGGTCGTCGATCATGTCCGCCTCGATTAGGCGCGACACGATCGGTCCATAGGTGCCGATCTGGGAGATGAACGTGTCGGTGTTGGGAGGGTTGTTGAACTAGACCGGACCCAAAATATTTTATCTCAGCACGGAGCCATTCAATGCAGAAGAATAGCATCGACCTGTTTGTTAACAGCAGCCGCCTGGACAAAGCTAATCCCAGCATGAGATCTCGCGAAACACGAGATGATATGAATAGGGACTACCTCTGACCGGGGAAGCCAAGACCGAGGATGCCGGCACCGCCGTTCGAGACGGCAGAGTTGTCTGTGTCGTTGATCGCGGCTAGTGGCTGGTTTTGCAGGGTCAATGCGGCAAGTGTAACAGTATCGGTTCCGACCGGACCGTTGGCGTGCGTGCCACTTGTAGAGTCGCCATATTGCAGCGAGACCGTGGTCCCTAACGCCTTGAAGGTCTTCGCGTTATAGGGCTGCGCAGTTGAGCGGTGGCATGCCGATGTCTGGCAATCCTGAGACATGACCCATAAATCGCTCGATCCAGTATCTGCGATCGGACACATGTCAGGCGCGCGTTGTCCTCACCACGACCTGCAAAGCCGACAAAAATAATGACTGACCGAGATTGACGGCGGTGGTCGAGTCGCCGATTGTCACAGCAACAGTGTAGAAGCTGGGGCCAATGTCGGTTTGTGTACGGACAGATAACAATTGGCTTGGGACTCACAGGTCCGAACTGTCGCCAAGACCGACTTCGCCGCCGACATCTCCATTGCTGGTTTGTCTCTTGACCTCTCTGCGCTGTTGACGTCCAAACGGGAGCACGATTCCGCCCTTCTTCGGTTTTGTGGACGTGAAAGTCTTGCTGCTCTTGAGGAGAGGGGCGGGAACCGAAGCCGGGAGAGGGACGGCGAGAGCAAGCTCAAGGAGAGAGAGAACGAGAAGTGCGAGAGAAAGCGAGGAGCACCTGCTAGACGAGGACATCGTGAAGAAAACAGCGGGCGACCTGCGCAGAGAAGAGGAAGGAAGGAAGGTATACCGGATAGCGAGAAAAGGCGGATCCCAGACCGAGCGGCCCTCCTGCGAGCAGAGTGCGACAGGGAGAAGACAGAGGACGAGCCGAGACCACAAGGCATGGTATATAACGGCGCGCGATGCAGCAGCCCTTTCCGAGATCGAGAAGGCGGTACGCGTCTCTGGTAACCAGCCAACGAATCAGACCCGACTTGACGAATGCCCATCAGGCGCCTCCTCCATGTCCCTCATCCCCATTGGTCCACAACTACGCGCTTCGCCCCCTCCTCTGGCCACAGCCGCTTTCCTTCGTGTACACCGAGCCAAGCTAGGCCAAGGCCCTTGTCCTTCTCAGGACGAGCTCCCACGTTTGATTCATCAAGGATGCGCGATACCTGACGTCCGCGCTGCAGCAACGTTTAGAACATGGCAGTGTTCTCCCTCCAGATGACGAAGATACACAGCCAACACAATCTCTTCCTGGGCATGGGCCAATCAAACAAGAGCAGGCACGAGATGATGATGCTGAGCACAGTGAGAAGGATGCGTGTCAAACCCATCCCTATCTAACTTCGAGGACATCTTTGGAACGCCCCGTCCTTGTCAAAATGCGACATTGACCCTATTTCACTGACAAGATACAACGCAGGGCTTTGGGGTAGAAGGCAACCGGTGCATGGGCTTTATCTCAAATAAGAGGTTCGAGGCGAGGTTTGTGCCCGTGGATGGGAAAAACAGCACACGAGGTTGGCCGACTAACCATAAATCCACACGATGGTGGGTACAATTGTCTACCGGCGGAATGGGGTTGGGAGAACAACGACGACGGATTGGCAGCACGTCGGAAGCGAGAACGGGGAAAACGCGATTCGATAACGGCATTTGACCCTGATGAACGAACATAGCGTCGATGAGACAACGATAATAGTACACACCGAGCCAAACGACGACGCCGCAATGCCCGAGCCTCCGGCTGCTGATCGTCCGATCCGCGCCTTTCATCCCACGCATGCCTCAATGCAACGCCTCTGCTGTGAGCTCAAGTAACTCCTTCGTGCTCTTGCGGATATTCACAACATCTTTGGCAATGGGCTGCCATGTCGGCCCATACCGGGGCTCGGCGGCGCTGGTCTTCTTGACCACCTCCTCTTGTTGCTCCTACGAATTCAGACCCAATCCGACCGTCAGCAACATATCGTCAACTCCCCCTTGAAGACCGAGCACGAACCTTCGTTCCGTGCTGACGCTCGAACTTGAGCCACCACGCCCAGATATCGCCCCAGGTATCGCCAGGGTGCTCGTTCGCCGCGACTGCACGGTCGAACCAGCGCCGTGCCTGCTCGATTTTGCGCTCGGCCCAGAACAAGCGGGCCACGCTGCATAGCACCCACGGATCGCTCCCAGCCTTCCGGAGCGCATCGGCCGAGCGTGCCTTCCGTGTAGGCCGCGGCTCCGTCCATATCGCCATGGACCATAGCATACCCGAGGCAGGACATTCTTGCAATCCTGAATAGCAGAGCGATCGTCAGTCTCAGGGTCGACCGGTGCAAACTGTTGAGCGCACCTCGGGCAAGCACGGTCTTAGCCTGTGCGGCGCCTCCGCTGCGTTCCTCAACACCCACAGCTTCGGCCCACAGAACGTCGTTCCCAGGATTCGCCAACCGAGCCTTGTCCAACAGGGCCCGCGCCTTGATACTCTTGTTATCAGCCTCTTCCAGGCGGCTCGCAAGAATCCATAGGTTCACGTCCTTGGGACATGCCTTGATCCCCGCTGCGTATGATGCACGTGCCGCAGCTACGTCCTTCCGCTGCTGATGGATCTGCCCCTGGATCATGTACAGCTTCGCAAACTTGGGATACTTCTTGATCGCTGTCGCGAGTGTCTCCAAGGCGTTCGACAGCTGCCCTTGCTGTCGTTCGAACACCGCAGACTTCATCCAAATCTGTGCGCGCCCACTGTCAGTACTACATCCACTACTGACCAATACTCAAGGACTGCTCACCCGTTCGGTGTCGGCGACTGTTCGCGCGCGGACAAGCAACTCTTTCGCGACGCCCAATTCACCATTCTCCGCCTCAAGCTTGACGGCAGCGAGCCAGATCTGTTCGCTTTCGGAGTTTGCCACGAACGCGCGCTCGAGGACTTCGCGAGCGGCAGGGACGTCTCCTGCCAGCCACTTCTCCTTCGCCCACATGAGCCAGAGCACCTCCGCCTGTGGACAATGGTGCACAGCGCGCTCCAGGATGTCGTTGAGCGATTGCCTAAATCAGATGGCGTAGTCAACATTGGGTGCGTTCGATGCAAACGAGAACAGGGATGCGTACCTTGTGCCGTGAGCCTTCTCCAAATCGGCTGCCTTCCGCCACAAACCCTTTTTGTCGGGGAAGACACGAAGCGCATACGCAAGGATCGCCCGGGCGACCCCAATAGTGCCCTTAGCCTCCGCTGCCTCTGCATCGCTAGTCCAAGTGTCGAGCCGGTCCTCCTCCTCGACGTCCATCGCGACGGTGGCCTTGATGATCGCCTCGCACGTCCGAATCGCGCCCTCGTTCTCGCACCGCTCCGCCTCCTTGAGCCACTGCTCGCGCGTGAGCAGCACCTGGTGTCGACGGAGCTCGCGCACACCAGCCTCGATCGTCTTGTCGACCATTACGAGCTCCTTGTCGCGCTGCTCCTCGGTCTTCTCCGCAGCATATGCCTCCTGCTCGAGGAGGCGGCCGGCGGCGATCCAGATCTCGTGGCTGGTCGGGATCGCCTTGCGAGCCTTGTTGAGGACAGCCTTCGCCTTGTCGGGGCTCTCAAGTCGCGCGAGCGCAAGCCAGAGCTCAACTGATTGTGGGATGACCTCGACGGCACGAGACAATAGAATTCGGGCGTCCTGTGCGGACGATTCGAGATTGACGGTCTCCTTCCATAGGCGTACAGAGTTGGGAATGTGCTCGAGGGCTAGCAGGATCGTGTAAGTGACCGACAAGCACGCGAGAGAGACTTTGCCGCACCTTTTCGGAGGACACGCTTCTTGGCCTTTACATCGTGTTCCAGGTCTGAAGCCGCCATCCATATCTTGACACTCTGACCGACATGCTGCACCGCGCTTGCCAAGATAACCTTCGCATCGTCGTTATTCTGGAAAGAGCTGAATCAATTATCCGCTATGACACTGCAGCACACTAGAAGACACTCACATGCAAACGCGCTGCCTCAAGCCAGATGTCTTCGCTCTTTTGACACTGGTCACAGCCTGCCTTGATGAGCTTCCGTGCAGCAACCATCCGCCCCGCATGCTCCTCCAATCGAGCGGCGGCGATCCAACCAGGAGCGTGTTTGGGGTTTGACTTGACGAGGGAGTCGAAGAGCATGCGAGCGCGCTTGATGTCACCAATCTCCGCATCGGTTTTGAGCACGACGCTATCGAGGGAGGTGAGGTAACCCTTGGGGTCAATGGATGTTTGCAAACCAGAAGTAGCGGTGCCGGATACCTATGCCATCGTATCAGCGTCTGCGCTAGCAGCAATAGCAAGACTGCAACTCACCTGGTCAAGCTTCAGAGAGAGAATCTTGTCTCGCGCTTGGCTCATCTCCGCAAAGTTCGTCAGGGTACCGTTGTCAGCGGGCGTCTCGAAACCACCAGTCTGGACGCACAGCAGGTCGGTGAATATGAAGGAATGTCATTGCAGGGATGGGACGCACCGATTGCTGGTGAGAATCCAGAGAGGTCTCATACTCGGCCCTTGCCCTGTCTCCGACAATGACGCTGTCGGATACAACGAATGATCTCTCGTCCTTTTTACGCTTTTTCCTCGTAAGATTGCCCACCTCAGGAATGCCCTCCCATTCTTCGTCCGTGACCTGAGCTAGCCTACGCTTAAGGTCCGCGAATTGCTGCTGAATCTTGGGACGTTCCGCTCGGTGCTTGGATAGCTCCTCATTCTCCCGTGCTTCCCTATGAGAATGAAAAACAGAACCACATCAGGACTGAGGTGGATAGAGACGAGTGGCGAGCGACGAACCTGCGAGCCCGTCTCCGTGCGTCCATGTTCTGGTCCACCATCTCGTATATCTTGTCCGCCTCCTCATCGTCCGCCTCATACGTCGTTCCAGCGAAAAGGCCATATTCGTTGTCTGGGTCCTGGAATTGGTCCGGGTCGACTTCTTGCTCTTCGCCTCGTCGTGCTTGAGCCTCTCTGGAGCAGGGTCAGTTCGGCGGAATGAATATGGCGAAATGGAGAACTTACGCGATGACCTCAGCAGATGGGCCTTCACGGGCGGGACCAATATCCGAACGGGTCGTAAAACCAGAGGCACTAGATGGAGAACGGGATGAGTTGCCGTTTGTGGAGGAGGGCTCAGGCAAGTTCAACTTACCCACGACCAAGACCGGCGACATAGGAAGCCGGCGCTGGCATAGACAGAAAAGCCAGCTTGTTTGGCTTGTTATTCGCCGCCATGATACTAGAATTGATGGCGGTGAAGGGTACGAGAGGACAGAGGGGAGAGGGGCCAAGGTGAGGTGCAAGTAAGCGCTGAGTCTGACCACGAGCCTCCAGATGGGCGCCAAGCACCGTCGCTGCTAGGGCAGCGAGCGCTACTTGGAGACTTTCGACATAACATGGACTTCCGATATGTACCCTCATATATATGCAATGCGGGGTTCTATCTGACGGCTTTTCTCAACAGGGCGACCCTATACGAGCAGGAGATAAGCCGCATCCGTCCACCTTTGAGCATACTGTTACTTACATACCGGGATGTGCTCCGTAGATCTTGTTTCCGTTTGTAGCATACGTATCTGCGCTTTGCGGAAGCAACCTCTTCGAAGAGATAGATGCTGCAGAAGCGGCTTTAGCCTGGGCTTGCGCCGAGCCTTGAACCTAGTCTGATCCTTTCAAAGACAGTGACGATGTCTCTTGAACTGCTACCCCGCGACCCCGCTGATTCGTTGCCTGACGCACGTCACCTTTCTGGCACAGACTGATAACCTCGCTGCGGAGCAATCTAAACTCGCATGAGTTCCTCGCCACGGCCCGCTGAGCGACGTTTTCGACAGGACCACGTTCTATGACAGATGATGCAGCCACCGGATGCGGAACACTCGTTCGGTCCTCAAGCTTCAAACCTGCTAGGGTCTAGTCACATACTTCAAAACGGCACTACGAGCAGGAGACAAGTTCGCGGTAACATAAGGTGCTATTCTACATCTCGAAGAAGCTGCTGAAAAATCGAACTACTAATACACATTACAGGGCAAGAGGATCCAAACAATAACCAGACATCTTCCACTAACAGTGCCGCTGGGCCTGTATCCGCGATTACTCCCCTACACATCGAACGGCTCCACGAATGGCCTCCACTGGAACGCCCTCGTCCCGTCTCCCCGCCTTGCCTCCAGGATCCGCGCAGCCTGGATGGCCTGGGCCACGATGAGCTTCGACTCTGGGGTGTTGCTCCTCGGCGGAGAGGTCGCGACGATCGCGGCGTACGACTTCCTCGGCGGCGTGGAAAGCAAGGCGGCGGTGTTCCCCTTGTTGACCGTAGCGATAGCCAGACTCACCGCATTCACCTTCATCCCGCCTCGGAAGACATCGTTCTCGTCGTCGGCATCGAAGCCGGACTCGCTCGACGTAAACTCCGAGCCATCGACTCGGCCGACCTCGACCTCGTACTCCTTGCGACGGCTCTTTGTCCCGGTGGAACCATGGATGCGCGAGGTGTTTATGGGGGAGGGGACCTTGACTCGACGGCTAAGACGCGAAGGCACTCTCTGGGAACGCGTCTCGCTGTCGACTTGCTCAAGTGCGTTACTGGGCGGGAGGTGCTGCACACTGGCAGGTGCTACTGGACGGACGACGGGGTCCCACTCAGATGCCACGCTGAAGTCGCGTTCGTCATCGGAGTCGCAGAAGTCTCCGTCGCGCATGCGAGCCTGGCGGCGAAGGGACTTGCTCCGGTGGAGCAGCTTGCGGATGAAGTTGGGGCTCGCCTCGGGGCGGTCGTAGTCGTCCTCGAAGGCGCCGCTCAGCCTGGCGGAGCCCAGGACGGCGTCGGTGGAGGCGGTAGTCTGGGGCGGGGAGTCGAATCCGAGGGAAGAAGTGGACAGGAACGACGAATCTGTGAAGTCGTCGTCTGGGGTCGTGGCCAAGGACTCCGGCGAGTTTGAGTAGACGCTTCGGGGCGGGACCATGTTCGCACTGGAAGCCGTGGCTCGCGTCGATGTGGGGGCCCAAATTGGGTTGAAAAGCGTGTCGGCCCAAAAGTCTCCTACTACAATGGACTGCATAAGGTGAGTGGCCGCGAGCGCGCGGACACAAAACGGACATGTCACTCACCCCTTTGTGCAGCTGCGGGGAAGCATGGGCAGCGTCGCTTGGCTGCCAAATGCCGCGTCCCATACGTGTCGTAAATGCGGGTTTTGTAGAGCCGAGAGGTCTCAGCTGCTCCTTGTTGGATGGGCGAGAGATCACGGGTGAGAAGGTGGTCGACGTCGACATGATGGAGCCAATGGTCTGGACGAAGGAAATAAGTGGTATGGAGGCCGCTGTGAGGAGTGGACTCGATGCTAAAGGGAGAGTGGATGACGAGGGGAGCTTCCTGAGTCTGAAGGGGAAGAGTCACGCTCATGGGTTGGGCAGTCCTCGTATTATAACCCAGCGCCTGGACCAGGAGTGGCCACTGCTCCTTTGTCCTTGGAAGAAAGGGCTTTGACAACTCATCGACAAGCACAGAAACGTGGGGCAACCAATTAAACCTTAAATTTCCTTTGAGTGTGCTGTGTTTTGATACGTTCTAGACATGATGAGAAGGGGTCCTTGAAGCATCCGAGTCTCTCGAAGTTAGGATATTTTCCGATCGAGGTAGTACTCGTACGTGCTGCGAGGTGCACAGGGCAGCTGTAACCAGTCATAGTGAGTCACGAATCCAGGCGACGGAACATTCAATAGGACTCTACATTACCATATCATGGGGTCCACAATTTACATAGTCACGCAAAGGGGTGATACTATTTGATACTCGGTGCAACATGAGGAACATGGTGAAGCGGTGCGGCGCCGGGCGTTGTACCAATAGGCGCCTATCGAACCGAAACCCTGGTCGTCGGTGTACCCCGAATAGACCCTGACCTTCTCTGTCTCCTCATCTGAGCACTCTCTCGTCGCGGGAGAGATGGTCGCGCTCCCATCTCCCATCCTCCATGCCCGCTTCTGAAGACGAAGAACCTCCAACCGAAGTCGACCCGGCCTACCTTGCGTTTTTCTCCGAGAGCGTCAACAATTTTCGTGCGCACCTCGACGGAAGAGATGGCAATGACCCTCTACCAGCTTCATACTTCGCTCCTCGCTCTCATTGGAGCAGCGCGGAAAAGGACGCGTTCTTTCGGGGCCTTGCGGTCCACTCTCGTCTCCGGCCTGACCTGATTGCGGAAGAAGTCAAGACAAAAACCGTGCCGGATGTCTATGTCTACCTCGCAATCCTCGAAGAGGGGGAGCGGGAGTTTCTCGAAGGTACGACGTACGTCGACGAACCCAACCGTACCTCCGGTACCAAACATCTGCGCCGAGAGCTACCTGCAGCCGTTGAGGTCTCCGAGGAATGGGTCGCATTCGAGGACCGCATGGCCGACACCATGATTGCTCTTCAGCAGGCCTGGGACCAGCAGCCCGTTATTCAAGCTCGGGAGGACGAGGTTCAAGCACGGAGAAACGCCCTTCGCGCTGCGAAAGGGTCGGACAACACGACGTATAAGGTGCGCGATAGGCAGGGGGAGAAACTCAGGCGGGAGGAGTTTGATAACTGGCTGGCGGAGAAGACATCGGATTGGGAGGGTGAAGACTTGTTGTCATCGCTGGATTGCATCAAGTTGGCCACACTGGACAGGATGCTCAGGGATGGCGATGAGGGACGCGGCGAAGCGGATGAGGCTGCTGGCTACGACTTCGAAGAGGGATCTGCACCGGTGCAGGAGACTGAGGGCATACAGGCAGTAGATGAACGGTCCAACGTCCCGCTAGCATCTGGGATAGACGACCAACTCATTGATCCTGTTCTTCTCGCACTCTCACAACCCTCCTCGTTCTCCTCGCCAACGTTCGGAGAACCGGGCCCTTCTCGTACCTCGGGGCCGTTTGTCCCGAACTCCTCGTCTCCCTTCACCCAGCCCACCGTTCCGTCCACTCCTCCAGCTGTCTCCCGATCCCACCCCCCGTCCCCTCAGCTCCCATTCCACACGACTCCCGCAACTACAGCTGTGCCCTCTATTGGGTCGAATGAAGGGTCTGTCGGGGATCTCTCGCAGTTGTCCCCAGGCTCGCGGAGACGGTACCAGAAGAGGCTCTACATGCGCAAAAAGCGCGCTCAGGCAACTGGTGCAGTCCTAATCGAAGCGGTTGAACGCCTGCGACCTGGCAGGAAAGTCAGGAAAGCTATGTCAGTCGATGATCTCCTAGCTCGAGCTACGACAGACGTACCTTCTTCGCCGAGCACTCCTGGAGACGGGCTTCATCTGGCCGGAGCATCTTCCTCTCGAAGTGGCAATCTCGCGTCGGAAAGCTCTCGCAAGTCCACGTACAACAAGCTTCGCGCAAAGTTTGCCTCCCAGGGTATCGACGTTCAGCGACTGCGCGGTGAAGGCTTCGACTTCTTCCATCTTCAAAGTATCTCGAAGTTGATGCAGTGCGTGACACATGTCTTCCTTTCTTACGTGACATTGATTTGCGTCCCTCCAGGACGTACAACTCGCTCCATGATGTTCCAGAGTCCGTAGGATCCGCCATATCGGGTGCAACCTTGGGCGCGTTGTATGCCCTCGTCGTTCACTTTGTCGCCGAGGTCATGTCGCGGGCTATCGTCTGGCGAGAGCAGGAGCGAGTAGCTAAGTTGCAGACGAAGGCTTGGCGTTTGAGGGAGAACCAGGTTCGTCAACCCATCGACTTGTGCTCTTACCTCGTGACTTATCGACGACGCTATTCGTGCAGGTCATCTCTGGGCCGAATGTGAAGCAGGCCATCACGCTCTACGGCGCCGAATCCCTTGACAAAAGTGCACACTTTGCTCGTCTTACCAGGAAACTGGGTCTCGACATGAACGAGGACCAAGCAGAGACAACAGGCGAAGACGGCCAACGTGTTCCCGACGCCGCTCATCATGGCCAAATGAATGGTGAGGAAGTGTTGGAGAAGGATGGCGACGAGGTTGGCGTGGCCGCGCTCGAGCCTCTATCACTTCTTCGGACCATTTTCCCCCCTCTCTCCAACCCACTGTCCATGTCGTCCAAGGATGGTTTCACCGCGGTAAACCCCTCCGTCTACTTGCCTTTCCCGCCTTACAGCTATCTACCCGGTAAGGGCGAGCCGTCGTTAGATGAAGAACTCTTGCCAGAGACCCTCGACGAGAAGCTCCTCGTAGACGAGCTGCTCGAAGAGCGACAGCTAGAGAAGTGGGATCGCCATCACGACATCGAAGGGGAGATTGCCCTCTGGGCGAGGGTCAACGCCAAGAATCCACACCCTGGTCTCACAGCGGACGCCGTGGATTCTGACTTCGAGGACTCCGGTGCCGCTGACAGGCAGTCTGAGCCGGCAGCCGTTCCCGAACAGCCGCAGAGAAAGCCCAAACGGAAGCGGAAGGAGGCGGAAGCAGACGCTTTGCGCGGCGAAGACCTGGAGGGCGGAAGAGCAGGTAAACGGAATGGGGCGACGACCGCAGGCGCTCCAATGGATGTCGGCGAGCCGGGCGCTGTTGCGCCAAAGCGTCGTCAGGTGACTGGCAAGGGAGGATTGTCGCAGAAGTCCTTGTTGTACATGCAGCCAGGCGACAACAGTCGGATCAAGAGCAGCGTGTATGTGCTCGATAGCGATTAGATGCGCGGAGTCTCGGTCCGCGTCGCTGTTTTAGTGATATGGAGGAGGCTGTTGGTGTAGGCGGCATACAAAAGTATTGTATCGAATGTTCAAGTAGTGTATAGCGTCTTGGGCTCTGGAGTGCCAGAAGTAACTACGAGCCGCGAGTTACGTCATGTCCGAGTCAATCTGTTAGACTCCGCGATCCTATGATGTATTGTGCCTCTAAAGCGTTGGAGATGTGTTTTCGAGAGCTCGCAAAGGTCTTCCATGCAGGCCGAAGCGTTGGGGAACATGAGCGGTCATAAAACGGGTATATAACAGCGTTACAGATGAAACGTAGCAAGGTTCATGGTCCTAAATCATGCCCGGAATCAACTTGTAGGGGGTTCTCCGCGACCATGCCAGCCACTCATCCTTGAACTCCTTCCGGAGGATGTCGTCCTCCGTCCCGACCCTGAGCACCATGACGATGGGGATCCATGCAACTTCGCCAGCCCAGACGGCGACGAGCAACCTCCCGACGAGCGTGCTCATGATCCCGCTCTCGGCCAGCCACGACCCAGTGCCGGTCAGACACAACAGGGTGCCGATGGTGACCATGATTAGCGCGGTGTAGCTCGGGTGGCGGACGATGGAGTACGGCCCGTCGGTGACGAGCTTGTGGTTCTTGCGGATGGAAAGCTCGAACGTGAAGTGGCGTCCGAGAGCGCGGTAGCAGAAGATGCGCATGGTGCCTCCAACGAGGCAGAGAAACGTGCCAGCGAGGAAGGTAGATGTGAGGCGAACGCCCGATACAGCGTCCGCCGAACGCCATGCGAGCATAGGCAAGATGTACTCGCCGACGGGCGATGGCAGGTGCCTTACAATGATGGTGGCGACCTCGAAGATGATGAAGCTCTGCGTCAATGTCTGTGGAACATCGATTAGCGGACGATACTGAGCGGGAGTGACTGTCGGCGTACCTTCTCGAGGGCACGAACCCAGGGCGGACGGACCTGCTGAACTATGTACTTGACACTGGAGTATTTTGACTGTTCCTCGGGCGGAGTACGAGGATTCGGGGACGTAAAGGTGATGAAATTGGCATAAGCCGTCAAGAGGAGGAGAGGGACTTTGAAAAGGGCTGACGCGGCGAGGGACATCGTATGGTTGGCGAGGACTGGCGAACAGAGGACCGACAGTGCGGAGAACGCAGCAGTGGAGTGTACAACATATATACTCCTGGAGCGGGTGCGCTTCCACTTTCATCTGCGGCCCGTACGCAAATGGGCACACCTGCAATGGACTTCAATGTCAATACATCGCTGCAGGGCACTCACGACAAGCACGAATCAGGAAATGCATGGATCATCCGGGCGCCGCTATCGCAACGGACGGGTGTGCTGAACCCTGCGGTGCTGCACCGTCCGCCGCAGGCGGAAGCATTTCAGTGAGAAGTTCAGTACAAAAGCGTCCTGGGTGCCGGTTTGACGGGAATTAAACGCGAAATCTGTGTGTATGGGACTCATCAGACCACTCTGAGGTCATGGGAGAGCCCAGCCCTCAGGGCGCCGAGCACGAAAAGGTTCTTCAGGAAATTGCCAGAGTCTGTCCGGAGAGGTGGGTCCGATCATCTGCTCGCACACCTGCAGCTTCGAGGTGGGAATGCTTAGAACACTAGGCACACAACGAGTCTCTCTGTCGCCGCCGATGGTCACTTTACGATTTGGCGAGGTCATGCGGCGCCGTGATTTGAGATTCTGTCGTTGCTGAGGCCTGTACTGCACTCGGCAGTTTCAATTGCAAGGCGTTGTCAACGTCATCTCCCAAACACCAACTCAATAATAACAGAGCACTTACAAGCTTGGCTAGACTCCGCCCACGGAAAACGTGACGCTTCATCTGTTCCTCAGGCGCAGCCGGAATCAGCTGGCTGTAATGAGCTGCTCAGAAAGACGGTTCACTGCGCAGGGTCATCGCAACCTGGACGACTGCGGCAGCGAGAGCGCATTTCTGCAGCAGACGAGCAAGTCAACCTGTTCAAACTGACACAAGTTTTGCCCGTCCTTTATGACTGTGGATGGGAGAACAGTACAGTTAGTTGTACACATTCGTGTCGACGCTGAGATTCCATGCCAGGGGGCTGTTGCCAGCTGTTCTGCCGGTCAAGCATCGCCGTTCCTTACAGCTTGCTACCTTATGGACAAGCCACATTCCACCTTGTAAATGGATAATGTATGTTCGATTTGCTCACCGGTACCATGGAAAATTACAGACGGTTGGAGACTGATGCGCATGTGGACAGTCTTCCCCGGCTGACACTATGTGGTGCTCAGGGTCGGTATCGCAGCCATATTTTCGCAAGTGCAATATCACAGAGATGTATCCTCAAAGAAAAGAAATTATATTGGAAATGAGGACATGTTCAAAGTCGTTGACTCACCGGGACTTCTACTCACCTCGTCTGTGGCAATGGCGTGAAGACAAGGAAGGATGCCCCCCGGGCCGTGGCACCGCGGGGCGTGTGAGCACCTCAACTGTTTTAGGTGTCGTCCTTATCGTTGGATCGGCGCCTGATTGCCGAGCATTTCACCCAACTTTGGCAGTCGTGTATTGTGGGTGGTTGGCATCAACCGCGCACGCGTCCCGAACTTCCGTTCAACCCCCAGCCTCCACCTCTCTTATTCCCTTATCCGCCGAGGCCGGTTCCCCTCAGTCTCCCAATATCGTACCCCGTGGCTCTTTGATCCTAACCCACAACAGCCCTGACACTCTTCGGCTGTAATGTCCTTCCGCATCACGTCCAACAGGGGCCATGGCTGGAGTTCACGACCACACACTACTTGAAAAGGATTTCATCCTACCTCAGACATTTCTGAGGTCTCCCATCCTCACTCTTATAACGTCCCTTGACGATTCTACTGGAAAAGACATCACTACTCACGACCTTCTGGACGCATATACCATCCTCGCTTTCCGCATTCGAACTATCTGTGCCTCATTTACTGGCGCAGAATCCACTATACCCGCATTGCATGCCCTGAGAGCTAATTCTGGGTCCCTTTCCTGTCGCTTTCAACGCGATATCCGCCTCGCTTTGGAGGACCCACTTGGGTCATCGACTTCTCAATCTACCAATGAACCTCTCTTCAACGCGATGGTACAGTCAACGAAAAAACCACACGAAGACCTTGTGTGTGCTGCACGAGACTCTTCTGCCTTGTGTCAGCAAGCCATACAAATCGTGTCTATAATCTTCCGGTTTCCCGCGCTGTATTCGCTTTTCACCGGTGAGTAACAATTCTTTCAGTGGGTATATGCGCCCTAATCTGCTCCTAGACGCTGTCCTCTCTCAGTTACTCGACGACCTGATCACGGTTGCCCGTTCGCCTCACATCCCAAGCCTTGATGGCGATAAGACCTCCGCACTGGCGGCTTGGACTTTTGTTGCTATCCAGTTGCCCGCCACAATTGTGTCCCCTCATCGGGGTGCGATTGTAGCGTGGATGAGTGAGTTAGCGGTACATATGTCACCAAATAACAAGCACGCCAAGGTACGTCTCTTCGGGCAACATTTAAGCATTTTCGTTCACACAGCGTCAGGTCATGCATCATCTCTGGTCCGAGTACCCAGCGATATGCCTTTCCGATACCGTTGGCGCCCTGCCGAAGATCTTTTCTCGTCTGGTCTCTTCCGATGCGGCGATTCGCGCCGACGGCGCCATGGCACTGGCCGGCTTTGCCTACGCCTTGTTGTCCGCCTGGTCATCTGTCCAAAGCAGCTTCAAGGCGGCTGTCCTCCGCGAGCTTCGCATATTCTTGTTCTCGGAAGGAGCGAAGGGCGACCCTCCCGGAACTACGCTACCGCAGGTCATCGCCCGTGCGGTAAGAGAAGATACGGCAGGCGCACCTCACAAGGGTCCACGGTGGGCAGTCACCGTCATCTGTTGTCTCATCGTTCTCTCCGGCCATGGTATCCTCGTCAGCCAACGATTATGCAGTTTCGTCCTCAAGACTGCTGAGCTGGTCATGAACTGCAAGAAGAAGCCGGGATCTGAACTCCTCGTATGCATCTGGAGATCACTCATCTGGGCCTTCGCGCACTTCCCTGAAGACGATATCCCCGCCTCGGCTACGCTCGAAGAACAACCTGAGCCTCACAGCTCACACAAGACAGGCTTCGACATTGTGAAGCAAGAACCCCGAGGAGGCAACGCGATTTGTTTGATCGCTTGCCTTCTGTACGAGCGACCAGGCCAAGCAGAGGGATCTTCTCGTCTCAAATTCGATAAAGCGCTCATCGTCTTGAAGGACGTGGTGTCCAGTGTATCCGATAGCAACTATCGAACTGGTGTTTCCATTCTGGAGAGACTGATAGGCGCAATTGGCGCCGTTGAAGGCTTTCCTGGCGACTCCTCCGTTTGGACTCCGGACGACATCCCAATCAAATCCCTGTTCTCTCGTGGCATGCTCGATGCTGAGTTATCTGCTTTTTCTTCCGCTGTTCAGCGTGCCGGTCGCATCTGCCCCTCCGTCATCCGCCCCCTGGTCGAAGAGGAGATCCAGGAGCACTGGAAAGAACTCCTGGAGATTTGGACTATGTGCACCCGCCGTGAGCTTACCGGAGCCGAGCTCACTGCCCTCCCCGTGTGTATCCATTTTCTGTTTCATTCTTCAGCACATAACTCACCTCGTCATGTTGCGTAGGATACTCTGGTGCACGTCTGGCAAGCGCTCCTGCTGGTGAAGACACACTTGACGCAAGGTCTCGAACACCTCACCACCTCACTGGAGTCGACGCATTGTGTTGTCCTTGCCATCGCAGAGTTTTTGGAGTGGAATCCGTCCACGGAGGCAAAAAGCTTGTCTTCCCCTGTGAATGTCATGCAGCGTCGCGCACTTGCGGTCTGCCATCAACTCTGGAACGTCGCGAGCAGAGTGTTTTCGGATTCCTGGCTCTCAACCGCAGCTGGCCTCCTTCTTAGCAGCATCGTGCGACATACATTCGACCTCTCCATGGAGGATGTGAAGACAGCGTGGAGTGAACTCTGCGCCTCTCTCATCGCGACAAACGCCCCAGATTTCATCGCACGTTTGGCAGTGGAGGACGAGGACCATCGCAACATGGCCATTCGCCAGAAGTTGTGGTCACTTACCGCCGAAACCTGGACAGCGAGGGATCCCGCACCCAGTTGGACGGACTCGGTTGATCTTTTAGTGGTACCCCTTCGGTGCGTCCTCATTCGATTCCATAATGTGGCGGGACTGATGGGGAGACGTTAGACATTGGACACTTGACGAAGAACCAGACGTGGCCGTGTGGAGTGCAGTTCTGCATCACGCGATCTCCCAAGCCCATTTGCTCTCTGAACCAACAATGGTTGTTTTCGAGGCTGTTGCGGAGCGTGGACTCAAGGATGAAGCTCAGTATGTCCTTATGACCAAGCATTTAGGATAGTCCTTAAATCAATATGCATGTGCAGGTTATTGAACGCCCCGAAGATACTTCTCCATATGCTGTCGCTGTTCAGCATAGACGATGACGCCTGTCGGAAGTCTGTCTTTCTTCAATACGTCGGTGCAGTCCTTCGCGGACTCTACTTCGAGACCTCGGAAAATATTCTCCTTGCCATCCAAACTTTGGTCCATATCCGGCGCATTGTTCAAGGTTGCCCCGCGAACGCGATAGTACCCGTTCTTTCATCCTTGGCTGACGGTTTATCCGCCTGGATTGGCGACGAAGACGAAGTGCTTCTCATAGAAGACCACAACTCTGTTGTGAGTATCTTCAATCGTCCCCGCCTCATACAGCACTCATCGTTCCCAGATTGTTCCGCTCTATTGTGATGCGCTTAATGCGCTTCGAAAGATACCCATGAATTCCGATACCCTGCAAGCTTTCGCAACGTTCTTCTGTTCCGCCTTCGTTCGCATCCCCGAGCCGGCGAGCGGCCCGCTTGCGTTCTGCGAGTTTTGGGCGCATATACAACCTTCGTTGGCTCACCTCAATGGGGTGTACCCCGAGGAGATCAAGGCCGCGCTGCGGGCATCGCACGACGTTTTGGGAATCGACGTTCCCTCCTGTTTTTCCCTGGACATGGACATGGATGGACGCTCCTCAATACCGGTGCGTATTGTCTGTCACACGTACACCGTTCGGCACTTGGCGAGACGTTGACCCCTGTGCACGGAATAGACCTCCCCTGCCAAGCCTTCCCCCGCTAGGCGATCCATGCAACGATACCCACGGGGGGAACACGAGGAGGACAGCCTGGGACGGCCATGGCAAGTCACGCTGTCTCCATCCCGGGAGAGGTTGTCGCCCACCGCGAGCGCGAAAACGTCGCCGTTTCCCAACACACCGGGTACTAAAAGGTCCCTTTCTCATGCGCTTCCGGATGCCGACTCGCCAGTGACACCTGCGAGGCGCAGGAATAACGACGCTGAAAGAAGGGCAGACTATATGCCGAGGTCTCCAACGGAGGCTTTGCGCGCGCGACGGCTCGCCGCAGGACCCTCCAGTCGTGTTGCCCACGAGCGAGCTCGAACCGCTTCGGATCGACCCGTTAAGCGTCGCAAACTCTCCTCCGGGCTCGAGTCTCCAACTGCGCACCCTAGTAAAGGGATTACAGGATCATCGATGCGCGTTCCTTCACCGGCGACCTCCTCGACTACAAGTCGCAGCAAATGGCTCTTCGACGGCGTCGAAGTTGAGACGTTCAAGGACTTCAAACGACGCACTACCACCCCTCAGCCATCCGACTCGACCGTAGCACAGATGCTCAGTCCAGAAGTGCCATCGCCAACGGTCGCCGCGGGACCGTCCTCTGACGATTACGATGCTTGGGAGGTCCCGATATGCGACGACGATATGGACGTCGTCCCGGACAGTCAACCCTCGTATGGCAAAGATGATGACGACGACTCGCTGCTGCCAAGCTTCATGAAGGAACGCAAAGCGGTGGGCGGAGACCATCGCGATGATGTTCCGACACCTTCGAGCAAGGCGTTAGGGAAGCGACCGCAGCACACAGCACGCACGCATACCGCACCACCGAGCTTCCTGCGCGATGACTCCCCAGATGTGGAGGCCCCGCACGCTGCACCTGTGAAGCGAGCCAATACCGCATCTGCGCTCGAGGGGCTTCTGGACATCTACGACACTCTGGAGAGAGATGGTTCGCAGCTAGAGATGGAGCAAATCGTTGCGGCGTCTGCGATCACTCATCGCATTACGGGACTGCTGGGCGAGTACACGTCGAAAAAGCTACCATTTCTCTGTCACGGCAGCGGAGGAAAAAGTGATGCTCGTGGGCCGGGACGGTGAATTCGAAAGGGCAATCAGTTGGCGTTGGCGGGGTCTGCAGTTGACTTCATTATTGTCATCTTTGTTGCATCACCCTTCATGACCGAGGGCGCAATAGTTCTCAAGTCAGTCAGGGCAAAGCTGTGGGATTCTTGCCGTGTTGTGAAGAATGTCGATGTCGTGGTACAGCGATGATAGCCGATTGGCCCGAGAGGTCATCCCTTCTGTATTGATTGCACAAGCTGGAACTACTCGTAGACCTGGCAGCCGTATTCAATGTTGCCTTCTCGGCTGAAGGTAATGATATGGTCTGTGATGTGCGTGTCTAAGCATAGCCTCAGAGGTTGCGTAGGAAAGTAATGACATACCGCCAAGACGTCGGGTTGTGAAGCCTACTTCGCAGTAGCAGCTGGAAATATACGAATCTCAGTTCGATTGGTCTAGGCTCCGTAGCGAAGGAGGACGTACTAATAGTAGATCCATTTCCGCTTGAACACCTCAATCTCGTCTCGAGCTGAGGCGTCGTCGGCGTCCATGACGCCGGGGTACTCGGCCTTCAACGCTACGTGGTCGTGTACGCATCAGGAACCCAAACTGATTGCCAAAGAATGGAAGCGCAACAACATACCCGGAACGATCACGTCTTCGAACCGTGCCTCAAACCGCCCCCGCCATTCGCGGAGCGTGCGCGAGTAGTGTGGTCCGATGTTTGACACTGAGTCGACTACCAACTTGCCCTTTGATCCTTTTGTGAGGGTGTCGACGAGGAAAGTGAGCGTGGGGAGGAAGCCTCCAGGGAAGACTACAACGCACAGGCGTGAGGGAAGATTCAATAGCCGCAAAGACTAAGTGAACGATGACTCACTCTAGTATTGGCGTAACGTACGCGCAAATCGACGTGAATAACGAAAGTTAGTTGGACCAGGTGTCACGAAGAGTTGACTAGAGGCTTACCCATTTGCGAATGAAATCAACCTCGCGCATATACTGCTCAAACCCTGCGAATATGGCAAGCCGTTAGTGTGTTGTTTCTCATCGAAGGCGTGGCAAGGACTTACTCGCTTCGGGAATGGTGATTCCCTGCACGACACCTACGCCCGTCTCCTTGTTCAGTGCCCAGTCAATCTTCGACCAATATGTCTACACCGCATATAATCATCAGCTCCGGCAGGGACGATGTATATATGCGCCAAGACACACCTCCATGTATTCTTTCCCGACAGCTTCCACCATTTCGACACTCACAAGACGGTCAAACGCGCCTTCCCATTCTTGGGGCATATTCCTGTAGTCCATGAGGTGCACACGGATGCGGTCGGACAATCCGGCGGCGGCAGCCCGCGATCGCGCGAGCTCCGCCTGTTGCGTTGAGAGCGTAAGGGTGTCGACGGTTGTCCCGGGGATCGTAGATGTGATCAGAAGGGACATCGATCCCCATCCTGAGCCAATCTCCAACACCTACGCAGGTGCGGGTAATTGTGTCAGTGTCCAGTCAGGAGGTGTATATATGCGCAAACTCACCCTGTGGCCGGGGCGGATGTCGGCCTTGCGTATGATGTGTCGTAGTTTGCGGAACTGCGCCGCTTCGAGGGGGTCATGCGCGTCAGGATCGTGGGGGTGTTGAACGTTGCCGTGGTGAGCAAAGAGGCCAAGAACGTTCAAAGAAAATTCTTTAAACATATCACCATGGTCAGACTCGGCGAGCGTCGCAGGGGTCGAAGCACCGGTGGAAGGAGGTGTTTGGCCTTCCCTTGGCAAGGATTCGAGAGAATGAGGCAGTGAGTCGCGAAGATCTGCATCTAGTTCCGGGAAGATCGCGCAGGAATACGTCATGTCCTTTGATAGGAAACCTGAAACCGAAATTAGACGCATTCTTCGCAGAACAAGCGCATATAGTAACTCCTATGCGGTCCACAAGTTGAAAAGCGTAATGCTCACCCATGAACATAGCATTGCTGATGTCGTAGTGTGCGCTTATGTTTTTCCTTGCGTTCGTTACCGTGTTGACAATACGGGCCGTGAGACCGAGCTCGGGCAGGTTGCCCACAAGGCGGGTGAACAACGAGTTGTCAATGGCGGAGAGCTGTGCTCGGTTAGCTAAGAAGACCTGCACACACATCATCAGAAGGCAGGACGATCCTTAAACGGAATCCGATGTGTCACGCACCAAGAAAACTTTGACGAGGTCTTCGCAGTCGATCTCGCGGTACATGTACGCTTCTGAGAAGCCCAGATCCCCCATGGCACATAGACGGAGCCAGAAATTGGAATTTTGTACTGTGAGTCGCGCGACTGGGCCGCTTGGGGTGGGCGATTCATGATGATGATGCGGCCAGAGACGGTGCTTCTCCTCCTTCTCGCCGAACTTGTATGTGTGACCCGGTGTGTGGATTATGAGGGTTCCATGAGCGATATGAGACAACAAACTATGCACTCTGGTCAGAAGCGTTTTAAACCCAGTAGGCACACAATGACGGGCATACCTTGTAGCGGCCTTTTCCGCAAGTGTACAGAGAGGTGGTTTGAGGTAGGAGGAAGAGGTCGAGACCAGAGCGCCGACCAGGCTGGTCATGAAGTGCTTGCCTTTTCTTGGGGCTCCAGAACAAGGGGGTTTCGGGGGTGGAGTCTCAGACTTGGGGCGTCGGACCCTGGCAATAACGCGTCGCTCTTATTCGGATGGAAGGAAGCTGGAAGACAGCGTTGACGTCAAGATAACGAGTGATGGCAAGCAGACGGTCTCGCTGGCCTGGTGGGAGCTATATATACAGGCAGGAGACGCAGAAAGCGGTGAATATAGAGCCCGGAATGAGAGGAGGAGAGGAAGAAGAGGCGGTTGCCATCAATCGCCTTCCAACGATGGGGAAGGACCAGGGCCCCGGGACGGATGGTGTTGGTCAGGGCGCACGGGGACTCCGACGACGACGAAGACGGGTGGGCATAACATCGTGATGTCGATGGTACGCCGGAATGACATGCAGTGAATAGTCGAGCATCGAGCTCTGATGGACTTGAGAACAAGACTCCGTGCGCTTCCCACATCTCCAGCTCCGTCACCCGGGCGACGGCGGCTATGATATATAAGGCGGCCCTTTCACCGCCAGTATCGTGGTCGCAGAAGCTGCCGTCGGTGGGCAAGCCGGGCATCGCTGTGAGTAGCGGTGGCCAGGCGCAGAGCAAGGTGGCGCTGAGAGGTCGGTTATGAGGTTCCCGCTCTGCTCAACCCTCGGTGACGTCGGTCACCATCCAAAGTCCACAGGCACCGGCGCTTGCAACGACTACGATCACGTGAATAATGGGACAGCAGCAAATTTGCGGCGACTGCGGCGAACCTCTCCACGACGACAGCACCAAAGCCGCGAAGCTCACCCCACACAGACCGTCTGGCCTCATCGCTGGACGGCCTCCTTCGTGAGCGGGCTAAGGTCTGAGCATTCCAATCCCTCTCTCCCGAGATCGACTCTAGCCGAGTCCGGTCTGAACAGACCGAGTGTCGCACCAGAAAGCCAGTGCCGCTCCGGGGCTTGTGCACCCTCGAGACACCCCCGGGTGTCCGCAGTGGACCGCACGTATCCTCCCTCTTTACGAGGGTCCCAGAGACGCGCCTCGGCGCCGAGGGACGGATGGCGGACTTTGGGACACGGCGCAGGGATCGGGCGCGCGCCCTACCGTCTTCGCGGGCCCACGACTCGCTCACGGGCCAGCGGGATCTTGGAGGGGTGGCGTCCTTCAGTGCACTTCGCGGCTCGCCCATCTCGGAGCCTCGCGCTCCTGCGAAACTCGATTCAGACTACTCTGGTGCTGTCGTCTCCTTTCCTTGGAAATTTTTTGCTCCTGGACGCTCTTCGCGAGCTCTGTCATCGATCCCTCGCCTTCATACAAATTGCTGTACACAGTCCATCCGGTGCGTGTCCTAGGCTTCCTGCTGCCCGTACCCGCTCACCATCCGCTTGATCTTTTCATCAGCAGAAGTATTGATGGTGGATGCACTGGGATTTGGGCGGGTTGGAGGGATCTGCATTGTGGACCAGGAGCAGGTAGTCTGTGTCCTTAAAGTTATCGTACTCCTTAAAATATAGCTGCGTCTTCTCTCTTCTCATCCCATTTGTTTCACCATGGCATAAGGGCGCCCATTCAACCACATGTCTACCCGCTACCACCACCATCCGGACGAGAAGCGTCAACGTTCGTGACTCCGTGCAGCCCGATCCGACCTGTAATGTCGCAAACTTGCCCTTCCGTGTCCGGCGACTCAACAAAGTCAAAGAGCACCGCCCCGTCGCTGTCAGCAGGGCTCGATAAGCTGACGACCGCCATCCTCGAGGTCAGCGATAACCTCCAAGCTTGCGCCCAAGAGGGCGATGCACGACATGCCGCTTGCGTAGCCCACGCTGAGGAGCAGACACAGCGCACGACGAGCTTTCAAGACCAGATCGCCAAGGTGCTTGCGATGACGCAGGAGGGCCTGAGGAGAGAAAGGGAGGAACCGCTTAAAGGTATGGATCCTCCCCTTCATGCGTGGCTGATGATCCATGTCGCACGGTGTCGCTGTTGTTCTCAGCGACAGCAGGAACCGACGGACAGGAAGGCGCTCCACTGAACGTTAACTCCTTGTCATTTCTAGTGCCAAACCCTGTGAAATTTCAACGCAACCTGCAGAGGGCAGCCTTCGGAACGGGAGGGGACTCCGAATCGGCGTCAAGGTCGTCCATGCTGGAGTCATTGCGCGACTCGATGTCAGTGGAGTCCCAGGCGCAGAGTCTGCGGGATTCCCTTGCCGAATCAGGCTTGCAACCTGGAGTCTATCCGACCCGATCGCCTGCCTCAGTACGGGCATCGTGTGGTTCAAGTTCCGTATCCGAACCTCAGGTCGGCATCCTCTTGGGTACGATACTATCCAGCGTTTGCAGCCGTCTGTTTACTGATACAATGCCACCGTAGACACTAGCTCATGGCAGAAGGTTCAGGGACCGTCTTTCTAGTTAAAACGGGAATAGAGAGGCAGAATACCTGCTGTCGCGGTCAGGTCGGGGCAGTTTTCGAGTATAGAATTGGCGGGTATATGTATAGTACAGCGTCCTCGAAAGTTAGTCAAGGCTTTAGCAGTATTGCTGGCAAATTCATGCACTTGGTCCCAGTCGAGCCGCAGAGATAGCTGCCTTGATTGAGTCCGCCGCCTTCTCAGCAACCGCAACAGTTGGTGCAGCCTACAATCACCCGTCAGCACCTGCCGCCTACACAGAAATGAACAAGATCCACCGTATGCCCGCTGACGATAGTCGGGAAGACCGATGCGTCGACCACGCGCAAGTTCAGTATCCCATGCACCCGCAAGAACGGGTCCACGACGCCACCCTCTTCTTTTGGCGCCATCCGCGCACTGCACGCAGGGTGGTACAGCGTCTCGGCCTTCCTGCGCACGGCGTCCGCGACCGCGACGTCGTCAAGCTCGTGGAATGTGTGGTCAAGCACTGCGTCATCCTTTCCCGCAGGGTCGAGCATCGACGCCAGCGGCTGGGTATTGGCGATACGAGCAAGGAGCCGCGCGGTGCGCACGAGCACCGCGACATCATGCTCGGTCGACAGGTACTTAGGGTCGATGATGGGCGGTTCGTGCGGGTCGGCAGACTTGAGGCGGATTGTGCCCGTGCTCGTCGGCCTGTGACAAGGCTGTTCAGCAATGGCGGCCCGCTGAAGACGGTCGAACCAATTAAGTACGCACCTGAGCAGGACGCCATGCACGGCGAAATAGTGCTGCGGGGCCATGGTGACCATTCCATGTTTGAGATAGCCCGTGGGCGTGAAAAACACCTCAATATCCGGCGCGCCCGGGCCAGACGACGTGTCTTCGTAGCTCTTCTCCTGATACGCGCTTGGCGGAAAAAGCGTAGGGTCATCGGAACGTGCAAATCCGATCGCCTCCGCAACCTGTTTCAGGATTTAGAGCAGCTACTCCAACAATGTCCAATGACTGGCCAGGTGTGGCTTACGTTTGACGATAATGGACCTCTCCCTGACACCCTATACTCGAACAATGCCTTCATCAGTGACAGGCTGTGGACGAATGACTCGCCCCTGATACTCGCGAGGCTGGAGTTGGTCTTGTCGCGGTAGTTGAGGTCGATGACGACGTGGTCCATCAGGTGGGATCCCACTCCAGGGAGGTCGGCGACGACGGGGATGCCATGAGAAGCGAGATGCTCCGCCGGGCCAACGCCAGAAAGCATGAGGATCTGAGGGGAGTGCACTGCACCGGATCTACAACGTGGGTTTAGGTGTGTACGTTTCTAGAGTGCTGAGCGGAATACGCACGACACGACGACTTCTTTCTTCGCCTTGACGCGGAACTTTTGGTCTCTGCCATGGGAGAACTCGACACCAATGGCGCGAGGTGCCTGCCCAGATGTGTCGAAGAGGATGCGTGTGACATGTGCATGCGTGATGATCTTCAAGTTCTTGCGGGCGAGCACCTCCGACGTAAGGTATGCGCTTTCGGTCGTCACGCGACGGCCGTCAGGGGAGATGAAAGTCACTGGCGTGACGCATATAGTCAGGCAGGAAGGTGATCCCACGCAAAAAAAACGGGACGTACTGGCCTGTGGATACGACGGTCAGTCTCGAGGTCGCTATATGCATCCAGTTGAACTTACTTTGGTAACGCCCATAGTTCCTCGATGTGTGTTGACATCGGACGAGCGGGCCAAGCCTACCTTGGCGCACGCATCGATGAATTTCTTGGTTCCTTTCGAAACATGGCCAAAGTAACCGGCTACATCGAAAGTCAACTTCCTGACGCCTACAGTTCTCGTGTATGCTAGACGCACTTTGAACCGGCCCCGATGTTCCGCGCAGGGAGGAATCTACCTGAGGATAATCTGGGCTCGAATGGAACGTTTCGAACTTCTTAATGTAACTGAAATGCGTAATGTCACGATGGGTGTGTGTGGGACATGTATGCCAGAGGTGCTCACTTGTTGAATTCCTTGAATGCCCATTGTTCAGCTCCAGGTTGGCCCTTCTGGAGCCGAACCCACTCATCGTAGTCTTCCGGGGCTCCGATATGGAAACTGCGAACACGGCTGTGTGAGGCCAAGATAGTTTATACGACTGCATAAGAAGACGACTTACATGAGAGCGTTCATGCAAGTGCCTGATAAGTGGTTTCAGGTTCAGCCCATGCCTTGTGCGCATTTTAGGCCAAGCACTCACATCCTCCAAGTAGCTTTGCTGACATTACATGCTCATGAATAATGCAGCTGAGAAGAGACATGAAAGCACTCACCCCGCGGCCAGTATCTCACCTTGGAGTCTGCGTCGGCTTGAGGAGCGGTGAACAATTCCCAGTCCCATCGGGTATGGAAAAGCTTCGAATAAGCGGACGGGATAATGGCGAAGGGGTTCTCCACGGAACTGATATTGACACGTTTCCGTCAACGACCATGTGAAACAACAAGGCGGAGGAAGCATGTACCTTTCCCCTGCCTCGAGTAATAGGACACGTATGGACTGGTCCTCGGACAACCGTGCAGCGAGTACGCAGCCAGCGGTACCTAGTAGCGTGGACCTTGATGCAGCAACCTAGGCGGCACTGAGAAGCTCACTCACCTCCACCCACAATAACTACATCATACTCATCAAAATCGTGCTCTTCCTCTCCCCTACGAATCCGTCGAGCCGCCGAGGTTGGATTGTTCAACAAAGCCGAGTACCTGCCTCTCTTTCCAGCGCGGCTATACATGTAGCGGGCCACGAGCACCAATGCGGTCAGAACAACAGACCAAGAGGCGACCCTCCTGCCTCTCAGAGTAGTTGGGAGATGCATACTTGCAGTCGACCAGATGAGAAACAATGAGTAGTGGCCTCGATATGATGTTCAGGGAGAGCGGGGAGAAGCCAGAAAGTAGTGACTGCTGGCGAAGAGGACAAGTGACAGGAGCTGCATTTGTACCACCACGAAGGAAAGTTTGACCGAGTCGGGACGTGCGGTTATGTCAGAAGTGCTTGGAAATGCGGGGAGTCATCAGTTGGATATCATGGGAGCAACATGAGAGCCAGCATGGGCCCGTCGAGCCCGCCAGTGTGGGAGCTGCGAAGCTCGCTGTCCGTGGTGGGCGGGGTCCGGATGAGAAGCCACTATGTACATGTGGAATGTCAGCGTTGGCTGCAAGCTCGAATTCTGGGCTTCCACGTCGCTCTAGCAATTTGAGCAGTGACTTGAACAGGGATAGAGCAGGGATAGAGCTCGGAGAAAAAGGACTTTAGAAGACCAGGCAAAAGTCGCGGCGCCCGGGTCCGCGCGGGGACTTGTCCAGCTTGATCAACCAACTCAGCGACACCCTTCCACATCCCCGTAACTTCGTAGTGTCAAACTCCGGGCAAGCTCCATATACGAACGTCCTCGTGGTCATCCCATGGAGAATCCCAGTTTTCATTTCTATCAGCGACATGTCTGCCGCAAACATCTTCCGCATCCGACCATAGATGTCTAGTAGTACTTAGGTAGTTGTGTGGCGCGCAACGACCTGGAGTGAGAGCAGAACCTCTCGGGCCGCTTATGCCGTATGCGCCGCAGGTGGATGAGCGCACAGGAACGAGATCTGAAGTGCATGGCTGTAGCGGAATGGTAGGAACAGATCCATGAACAACCACGTTCATGACATGGGTACGGAATACCCACGCAGTATCCACCACGACGTCTAAATGCCCATCTCCGAGGCGCGAATGAGTGCTTCCGCGCTCGCGGAGCGAGACGTGATTGTACACCTGCAGTCTTGAAGATGCCTGGGAGGACTCGGGTCGTCAGCCCAAATACCTAAGTTCTGACGACCATATACATACGCGATGAACCCATTCGTATATTGTGGTCGAACATGAATCGGATTTCCATTGTCATCGTACGGTGGAGCGATGTGCAACGTATGGAGAATTGATGCAATGTATGTGAACAGCATTGCGTCTCCGAAATATTGTCCCGGACATATCCTGCGATGGGGCAGGAATTTAGCACTTTAAATCCGTGAAGCGATCAGTAAACATACCGTCTTCCGAATCCAAACGCGATCGCAGCGGGGTCTTGGACATTTGGATTGAGCCTTCCATCAACTAGGTATCGTTCCGGCCAGAAACGTTCCGGGGATGGATACACCTTCGGGTCGTTCATAATTGACCTAGCCGCAAAAATGTTTAATAATCGCCCATCAATGTCCGAACATGCTCTTACCACACGTTCACCGCGACAACGGTATTTTGAGGGATGAAGTAGCCGCTGTGCTCGAAATCTCCAATGGTCATGCGTGGGCAACCAAGAAGAGGCAGAGCTATGCCATCGGAGCAGCTCTTGACTACGTATGGAAGCGCTTGGCGGTCGGCGAGCTTAGGAAGACGATTAGGACGAACGATAGCGTCCAGATCGGCTTGTGTAGCTCGTTGCACACACATCGAGGAAGAAAGACATGGCGACAAAAAAGCCGCATAAGGCTGAATGTTGCGGTAATATCAACACCTAGTAGGAGATAGATAGAACTATGGCTACCGTATCAATGCCACCTGGAGGTCTGGATCAACAGTCTCCATCTTCAACAACTGGGAGTCCTGACCTGCATAAATGACCGCCGCGACCTCCTTCGCAATCCTTTCGTCATCGGCAGCTGAGCCTGCGGGAAGTTCTGCAAGGTCCTCAATAATTGCGCTTGCAACACTGTGACAAGCCCCATTCTGAGCCTGGAAAAACCGTAAGTAACGAGTAAATGGGGCTAACATTGTGCTTGGGACCCACGACATCATCTTTGGTTTCCCTCCAAGAAATATCACGAAGCGCATATGTTGCTTGGCGGGCAGCACACAAACGTCGCAAGAACCCCATACCAGGGAGCCATTGTGGGATGCGCGCGAGTTTGGGAATTCTTCGAACAAGGGTGTGTTTTCATGGGCAAGCAAGCCGAAGCCTTCCATGCCCCTTTCAAGGGTGGATAGGCACTTGTCATCCGTCTGGGCGACATCCGACCCATACGTGACCTTGATCACGGAGGCACCAAGCGTGCTGCCGAGAAAGTGAGACCGATGATACGAGCGGGACGGGTGAGTGGACCGGGCTCTGCTCACTAGCGGACATGGTCGCTATGCTTCTCTGGGCTTACGAGAAGCCTTGACAGTAGGTTGCAGGCACCTTGCTTCATTGTTGGGAAATAATAGTGGATAACGCCAGAATGGAAGTGCTGCCAGAAGAGGCGACGTTCGCGCCTCCATAACGAACCGTAGGGCGTGAAAACCAAGGCCCATTCTAGACCGGTTCTTGTGGCTGATCAGAACCGTCCGGATGATCACAATGAAATTAGATGACACACAGATTAACCATAGTCGACTCTGGTCTTGATGAGAATATTTTGGAGTGCTTCTCGAGCAATTCAATGGCAATATTGGCATCGTCGACTACTGAAAACTCTCGACCGACCGCATGAAGGTAGACGAGTTTTCCTGTGTCATTCGTCAACGGCGTGTGCGTGATCCTGAACGATTTTGGGGACGTACCGTAGCGTCGGCTGAGCTCCTTGTACGCAAGCCATGCTGATCGTCTCGGCATGTCGAGGAGGTTGCCAATGATTGGCATTGAGGGTGGTCCAGGAGGGAGAAAAGGCCGAGAGTACGTAGCTACGATTCTAAGATAAAAGAAACCGAGGAAAACGATGAAGCAAGCTCCTAGCACAGAAACAGTCACAACATGACCCTGAGTGCCGAGCATGAGACACTCCATAATACTTGTTGCTAGCTACGTTGGTGTTGAGTAAATAATTGGTGCAGGTGCCTCTGCAAACAAGCCAATTTATAGCACCCCATGCAGCGCCGACTCCCCGCGATGCCTTCCGAATGCACCGATATTCGCTCAACCACTCTTACGGTAGCGTTGGTTCAACGGCGAATGCAACGACAGCGCTGTTCGGAGCGGATGGTGAGCAGGGTTTGTATCAGCTTTCGCCGACAAAATCGGGCACAAGCAGACGCAGACACCTGGATATCAGATGATCTAGAAGAGCTTGTGTTACCATGACCTCAGGTGTGAATAGACAATCAACGGCTCCGCACTCACAGCTCACAGGCTAACCAGGTGTGCTTCTTCCGCCAGGACCCTGACTTGGCTTGTCGTCTTCCGCACTCTATCGCGCTGTTTTCCGGTCAGTGCACATTATTGCTAGCTCCGTCCCGGCGACATGATGAATCGAGCAATATACAGCGGCAAACTCAGGTGGGCGGTATGGCTAGAGGAGGCGGTGGAAGGAAGGCGGCAGATACGGCTTCTAACCAAGACGTCGAGTTGCTCACTAGACTAAAATGGAGCTGGACGGAACGCTGGCGAAAGGATATGACTCTGGCAGAGTCGTATCGATACAGCGGTGAGCAAGGTGTAATAACGCCACTGTCATGCACTCACATAATGATAATACACGTCGGATCAACACCAAGTTACGACATCGGCCATTCCGTGAAAACGCCTTGCCCGAACCTGAAGAAACTGATCGTCCCAGCATCCACGACAGCGACTACTACTATTTTCTTTCCTGTTTTGAGCGAAGGAAAGGGATTAGAAGGGCGGAGCTGCGCAGTCGCTGGTCGAGCCTTCTGTAGACCGGGCCACAACCAGGATAGCGTCCTGGACGTTACTGAGGCCGCTGGCGTGGATGATTGCTTGGGAGGTGTCCGCGCCGCAGTAGACGCAGCCAGCTTTTGTTGAGCAAAGGATAGTTGCTTTCGCGGTACCGGTGGTGGAAGCTCCGGCAGTTGACCAAAGAGGCTCGTGAGTTCCGAGATGCTTGGCATGGGTGTTGTCCGCGCACTACAGCCCGACATCAGCGTCCTACATCGGCGACCAGATAAAGGGGACCCATACTTCACTATGACTACTTGAAAGTCTGGTGGAGGAGGTGCCGTCTTCTTGAACGAGGTGGATGGCTTGTACAGGTTGTAGAAAATTTGGTAAGGGGACTTTTGCGTGGCCTGTGCCTGTTGGATATGGAGAGGAACCTCATATCCACCGGGTAAGAAGCGCAGAGAATGAAACAGTGAAGCTACAGCGTCAATGAGAAATTTTCCACTGAGGCACTAGAGGATATAACAAACCGTAGTTCATGTCATGGTGTAACCAACGTCCGATTCGTATTGGCCGCCACCAATCCCGGCCGCCCACAAATGTGTTCAGAAGTTTGGAGAAGAAGCTCGACGCCGCCCTGAACAGTCGGCTGAAGATAGACGCCGACGACTGTGCGGCAGATGGAAATGGAGGTGGCAAAGGGTAGTCAGAAGAGGGAGGCCTTGCTCTCGTGACGACGTAGCCCAGTCGTTTGAGGTACGCATATACCTAACCATCAAAATAAATACGCATGGCTTTCCAAGAAGAGAGCCGCCTACCTGATATTTTTCCAAGGTAAGGTCTTCTTTACCGATCATCTCGGCATAGACCTGCTGAACGGACATAGGGACACCCTCTAAATCATCCAGGAGCTCGGGTTTAGGCAGAGGTATATGTGTCGGGCTCCAGCAATACATCGCGCCTCTCTCAACCAAGTAGAGTGCCTCTTCTGGTAGCAATTCCAAGCGCCGGACCTTCTTTGTGCCTTCGAGCTCAGCATTCGACCTTGCGACAGAATGACCCATAGTTGTGAAGTGGATGCCTCTTGCAACGGCGACATGTGCCCTCTTCAGCTGCGGATACCAAATGGCATGGCTCACAGACTTGCTGCAAGTGTAGCTAAGGTACACCCATGTTTTCAAAACGTGTATCACTCACTTTGAGATGGTACGCGTGGCCTTCAATGCCTCAAGCATGGCCGAGCGCGAGCGATCGAGCACATGTCGCTGCAGACCTGACCCTCCATGGGCGGTAGGCTCGAAATCCTTCTCTCCCCGTTTGGGGATCACAGGTCGTGCATTGGCGAGTCCGCTAGCGTACACAATCAAACAGAAATTTGAAGCGAGTGTTCGGAAGAACTCACGGAATTTTTGTCCAATCTGGACCTTGGTCCTCTTCTCCAGACGATTGTTCCTCTTCGTCATGCACTCTCGCAGCGTCTAGCTTGGACATCGAGGTCGGCAGTTCCAAATTGTCGTCCATGTCAAAATAAGGTTTCCAAAAGGTAGAGATGAATCGTGGGGGGCAGGTGGAGGAGGTGGATAAATAATTTGATGCTCGGGAAGGGGGAAGGAAGTAGGCAGAGCTCAGAATTGCGAAAATGACTCTGACGCCAACGCACGCGACGCGACTCACGCGACACGTCTTCCTCCTGCTACGCGACCTAGCTCTGCCATCAGTGACAACTCTCTCTCCACCTCCAGTCCTGTAAAGGTGGAGCGCAAGGTCTCCAGAAGATGACAACCCAATCTGCGCCAACGTTCTCTCAATCTTTAGTGGTACATTTCTCAGATATCACCTGCAGAATGAGTAGTTGATACCATGCCAGGCTGGTGGCGTCGCAGGGACGGCGGTCGACCTTCTTTTTTTCCCCATTGACACGGTAAAGACGCGTTTACAGTCTTCCCAAGGATTCATTCGCGCTGGAGGATTCAGAGGTGTCTACAAAGGAATCGGGAGTGTGGTGGTCGGAAGTGCGCCAGGCGGTACGCACACACCCTTCGTTCTCAGGATGTTCCTTACTCTGCATCTCGTGTAGCTGCGGTATTCTTCTGCACATATGACACGCTCAAGAAGACCATTCCTTTACCATCTAACTATGCTCCAGTGATCCACATGATCTCAGCCTCGATTGGAGAAGTTGTGGGTCTCACGTTGCTTATGAAGTGCTATTGCCTACTGAATGGTACAGTGAAACCCCTCAGGCTGCATGTTCGATACGTGTCCCCACAGAGGTCATTAAAACGCGGACTCAGACATCGACGTACGGTGCGGCGGCGTCTTCCTTGGCAGCAGCTCGCTATGTCTTGTCCACTGAAGGTCTTCGTGGCTTCTATCGAGGTTTTGGGTCGACCATCATGAGAGAGGTGTGTATAATGCATCCGCGTTTGTGCATCAGCATTGATGGTAGAACAGATACCCTTTACTTCGTTGCAATTTCCCCTCTACGAGCTGCTGAAAGCCCGCCTTGCGAAGATTCTTCACAGACCGTTGCATTCCTACGAGGCCGGCGTGTGTGGGAGCTTTGCCGGAGGAGTGGCGGCCACGCTCACAACGCCTTTAGACGTGCTCAAGACGCGTGTGATGCTCGATCTACGGGTCCGTGATCTAGTGGTCCTAAAGGCCAAGCCCACTGACCATTCTCGTCCAGGATCCTGCAAAACACGCACACCCTTCATTGGCTGCTCGCTTCCGCGATATCTATGTACAGGAGGGTGTGAAGGCTCTCTTTGGTGGAGTAGTTCCACGGACGTTGTGGATTTCCGCAGGTGGTGCAGTATTCCTGGGTGTCTATGAGCAAGCCGTTCAGTCACTCATGGGCGGTCCTGCGCAGCCAATAGAGTAACATCTTCCCTGTTAATCTGACGCACTAATATATCATAGACCTGACTCTTCCCAACATATTCCTCCTGACGTTGGTCGTGTGCAGCATAGAACGTCAACAGCATAACATTGTGCATACTATCCTATGCATACTATCCTACATCGTACTTGGCAGGCTGATACCTATCGTGCGTAACTTGGTCTTTTTGATCGTTTCGGCGACAAACAGCCCCAGTTGCGGGCTTCATCTCCCTCACAAAGTGTCTTTGACGAAGTCTACCATTCCGCTTAGCCGGCCACCACACGTATGCGCCGACGGCACACTCACCCTTGACCTTCTGGCCGGTCGACCGCTTGCCGCTTTGATCGTACTGGCCCTGGCCGGTCTGCCCTTGCCCAGTCTGCCCTTGGCCGTACTGCCCCTGTTGGCCATACTGCGACTGGGTGCCCTGCGACAGGCCGAACTCGTCTCCGTAATCGGTGCCTCCCATGCCCATGCCTCCGCCAGAGCGGCCGGACGCGCCGCCCCCAGTTCCGCCGAACGTGTCGGACCCGGTGGTGTCATCGCCGTAGCCGGTGCCCTGGCCGCTGCTGGTCTGGTACTGCTGCTGCTGGCCCATGCCGGTATCGCCGCCGTACCCGCCTCCCATCCCGCTCGTGTCGTCAAACTCGCCTTGGCGCTGCTGCTGCTGGCGGCGGCCAGTCTGGTCTCCTACAGAGCGAAGAGCGGTCAGCTGGCTGTCACAGGTCTAGGACGAGAGGTGTGCGCGCGACATACCGCCCTGGCCGAATCCCCCGCTCGGTTGGTCCTGGTAACCAGAACCGCTGTTGTCGTAGCCACCTTGGCCGCCGTAAGACATGCTGGTTGATAGGAAGAGTAAGGAGGGCTGTCAAAGAGTTTGGGAGAAGATGTTTAGGGTCCAGGCAACGCCAGGGACTGGTGGTCCTTATAAGTTCGTACAGCCGGGCTGGCTTGGAACTCGTTTGGAGTGAAAACTGACAGATCCTCTCCACACAGTACGTCATGGCTATAATGATGACCAGGGACCTGGTGTAGCACAATGTAGGTGACCCTGTCTGTCGAGATCCGTTGCAGTGGTCTACAGGAGAGGGAAGGAACCACGCCACATGCGTAGGGAATGACGTCGTGGCAGGCTGTTAGTCAAGCCTGAATGGTCCATTGAGAAAGCGTTCTACATTTCCAACGAGGTCTAGAAACGATCATACAAATGGAGGGTTTCGAGCATCCGACTGGGACGGAACACGGGAGCAAAACGAGGGTAGCAGGACTAGCGTACGAGGGCGACAGTGCGAGCGAAGTGTTGTACATTGTGAATACCGATGAGGCTTCCGGTGTAATCTCAACCACCGTTCAACTAGAATGAATACGGACCGATAAACGACTCTAAACGGAGGCACGATTTGAACCTGTATGCCCTTGGCGCGGTGAGATCAGTCCAGCTCTTCCATGTGATTGTGATCCGACGAGGAAGGAGCACCACCGCCATTAGTTGCGGAAGGCGAACCGACCGCTGTCTCGTCCTGGGTTGGCGGAGCGGGATGAGGGTTGTTTGAGTTGACAAAAGGAGCAGGGGCGATCACGGTCTGAGCAGGGTTGCTCTGAGGAGGCGCCATTACCGATGCAGTCGCAGGTAGTGGAGGCGGAGGCTGTGGGGCCAGGGGGTGCAGGGGATTCGCTGACCTACGCATGTTCTGCAACTCGCGGAGGATCTGAGAGTACGAATCGAGCGAGCCGGGTGCGTCCAAGCGGCGACCGGCGAAGACATCCAAGCCAATGTTGTTCGGCGGGGGGCCCCGGGCGACTGGCCTACTGGTCAAATTGACGACATGGTCCATGAGAGAAGCTGGAAAGTTATGGAAGGGGCCCACATGCGCGCCATGCCGTTCTATCGCGATTTGTTGGCGAAGTCGATCGTACTCAGAGTCACGGCGTGGAGGACGAAAGCGTGCGTTGAGCTCGGGAAAATCGTCGATTTCAGGGAAGTAATCAGCTTCAGGCGTCACGACAGGAGGTGCGGAGGGTGGTCGAATGGGCAGATCGGTCGCTCGCTGACGATCCTCGATATCCAAGAGCTGTTCGCGCATATCCTGGATGTCACGGTACGCAACGGTCACGTCGAATCTTCCAGTTTCGGGATCAGTCCCCCAAGCTGGTATACCGAGCAGCGCCGAAGGTGTAGGGTCCGGCTGAGGTAAGAACGATGTTTGGTCTATGAACAAATGAGCACCTGCCGGGGCTAACGAGTCAGAAAAGCTCACATTCGGGCATAACTACCTCAGGTCGGACTCGCGGAACGCCGGTTTCTTTGGCCCTCTCCTCCGCCGTCAACCAATCATGCATGCTCTCTACTTGAGGCGCCTGCCAGACACGCGGAGGGTGGTGAGCTGGATCCGTCTCCGGGGTAATAGGTATGACGTCGCGAAGACCTCTTGAAATCCGCAGGGTCAAGGAGTGAGGGTCAATGTCAAATCTGCAAGATGGACATGTTGTTTTCCGCGCAAGCCAAGGCAGGAGGCAGTGTTTGTGGAAAAGATGTTTGCCCGCGCAGGGAAACGCCACACTGCTGTCCGCTTCGGAGGGGAATGGGAGAAGGGCAAAGATCTCAAGGACACGCGATACTTCTAGGGTGTCAGGAGACTTGTCAACTAGATCGTCCCTGCAAATCGCGCAACCGTCCACGTCTTCGCCATCGATGGACCTCAGTTTCTCATATCGTAGGACCAGCTCGTCTGAGACTACCTCCATAGCCTGGATCAACGTCTCCGCCCGCTCGAAGTCGTTGTCCGCGCCCGCAGTGGAAAGACGATCGGTAATATCTGCGACCCAGTCCGGGGGTGGCCCCAGGCGGGCATCGATGTCGGGAATAAGTACTCTCTGTTGGCTGTACTCAATGCGAAATCAGACACACGGAATATAACACGACTCACTGCCCTGTCCAGCAGCTCCCGGTATGACTGCAAGGTGTTGCGAAACATGTTTGGAGGCGCACCAAAATTCGGAAGCACTCCAGCGGCGGCAGGAAGGTTCGGGATTGTAGGGTTGTGCAGTGTTTCTGTCGCAAGAGTCTGCGTCTCGGCCTCCTCGACCAAACGAGCTATGTCAGGTTCTCCTTCGGAATCATCCAGGCTTTCATCGTCATCCCATTCTGACCCAGACTCGCTTATGTAGTCTCCTTCATCGGACGAGGAGTCGGAGACGCTTTGGAGGGAAGGAAGGCTACTGTCACTCTCTGCGCCATCATCTTCTGCGTTCACACTGGTTCTAGTCGACCGTGAAGTTGCCCTCCCAGAGGTGGTGGACACAGCAAGCAAGCCATGAGAGACAGTTGGTTGGGCGGAGGACGGGGTGCCGCGCGAAGCAGCGCTTGAAGAGTCTGAGGATGATGAAGTATGGGCTGCATTAAGAGGCATGAGAGTCGGTTGAGGGGATGTAATGACAGGAGAAGAATCATCAGCTGCAAGACGCGGAGCTCCATCGCCAGCCTGGTTGGGCAGGTCGTGTGTGGGTACATTGCTCGCCGAGGATGGTTCCACATCGTCTTCTAGAGGCGGGAGATCATCGTAGGCTGTTGGAGAGTGGCTAGAGACCTCGCCACCGAGTCGCAGCGGTGGTGGGACGAACTCGGGGGTGGAGAGCATGCTAAGCAAGCCGTCGGATTCCCCATCCCTCCTCGCGGTGGCGGTTCTCAGCCCCGCGAACACGGCAGACGACAGCGACGCTAGGACATCTTGTGGCCGATCCATGAGAGGAAGAGCACGTGGGATTGACCAGTCAGATGTGCCCAAAGCGACGGGGGTGGTGCACGGTGGGAGAGGAAGAGAGCTCGATGTCAGTCTCAACTAACGTCGTGGCCGGTAGGCAACCGCGAAGAGAGCTCCTAAGCGAGAATTGATGCCCCGATAAGCAGAATTGAAACCCCGAAAGGCTAACTCGGAAGATGCGACGCGTCGCGGGCCGCGTCGAAGACGATCCACCCCCAGGTTGCACCCAGCGTTCAAGCCACGATGGCCCAGACCGCGGTATTTCTGCAGAAGGCTTGTCTCCAACATCGATATATCCGGTCGCGAGACAATTCGAACATCGTCGAGCGTCCAGAGCGGCTGCGCGCGGTCAACGTTGGTCTTGCAGCAGCCGTCGCGCGATTAGAAGAGCAACCTGGTCCCTTCGCGATTGAAGACGCTCTCCCGAAACCTCCGAAGCAGGATGAGGCAGCCGACGAACTCACTGAAGCCCTCGGAAAGCTACAGCTTTCGACCCCTTCATGTCCGAGTTCACTTGCTCGTGTCGCGATAACTTTCATCCACAGCGGCGCGTCGGTTGACCTACTAAACCATGCTGCCGTCAAATTCATTCATGGAGACATTGAGCGTGATGTTTACCTGGAGAACATCAAGCGATGGATCCTTGAAAGTCAAGACAAGGTAAGTAAGGGAGGCAGCGAAATTCCTGAAGGCTATTCTCAAGGAGACCTTTATCGTGAGTCTGCGGCATGGTCAATCCTTCGTCGAGTTAACATGCATTACAGTGTGCCCGGGCTCGTTGGATGCCATTCAAGGCGCTCTTGGAACTGTCTGTGAGGCTGTTGACACTGTCCTCCGACGCCCCGAACCGGTGTCAGCATCCATAAGCAAGCCAAAGCCTTGTTCCCGAGCATTCGTTGCGATCCGCCCTCCTGGACACCATTGCGGGGAGGTAAGCAAACACAAGAAAGTGCATTTCTGATCCTTAAAGTTGACATCCGACCAGGATACGCCGTCGGGCTTCTGTTTCGTGAATAACGTCTCCGTTGCTGCTGCGCACGGTGCGTGTTGCCCACTCTAAAACTCGTATAAACTAATCAAGTCACAGCCCACCTCAAGCACGACATCAACCGCGTCGTGATTCTTGACATAGATTTGCACCACGGTAGGCTTTATTTCCATTGAGTGAACCGTGCTGTCGCTGAAGATTGACAAGGAAACGGAACTCAAGCCATCGCCTGGCAGGTCAATGAAGAGACTTACCGGAAACAGCTCGAGGCGGAAGCGGGCGTACCTTCTGGAAAGCCGGGATTGCAGGTCTTTTATGGCAGTATACACGACATCCTGTCGTACCCCTGCGAAGATGGGAAGCCAGAACTGGTCCAAGCTGCTTCAGTGTCGATCCACGGTGCACATGGTCAGCACATCGAGAACGTCCATCTACGACCGTATGTGTCATCGGAGGACTTCTGGGAGAACCTGTACACCGGCCCTTACTCGCGTCTCCTGAAGAAGGCGGGCGAGTTCCTCGATAGTACCGGGGGAGCGGGAGACGACGTCTTGGTCTTCATTAGGTCTGCCGTCTCTTGCGCGCAGCCTTCGCTCGAGAAGACTGATGCTTCTCTTCCTTAGCTGTGGCTTCGACGCGTGCGAACACGAGTACGCTTCCATGTCGCGCCACCAACGCAAGGTCCCAGTGTCATTCTATCACCGCTTCGCGCGCGACACTTGTGCCTTCGCGGAGCGATACGCCAACGGGCGATTGATCAGTGTCCTTGAAGGAGGTTACAGCGACCGCGCGCTGACGAGCGGTGCCTTGGCCCACCTCACCGGCTTGGTCGATAACGGCGACAGGGCCGTCGACGAGAGTTGGTGGAGTCTGGAAAACCTCATCGCCGTGCGTGTTTTTAGTGACAGTCATCTGCGATACTCTCATAAAACTAACTGCTTCCTAATAATGACAGCTCGAGGCTGCGACTAAGAAACGACGCGGCGGCCGGCCGTCGCAAAACACGCCCCCTGACCCATGGCTGGCCCGCACCATCGAAGTCTTCGCTTCCATTGACTCGTCGCACACTCTCCCCCCACCCCCTCGCGCCCCTGTACCTGCCTCGGATAGAACGCTACGAGAGCGCAAGCCCGGAAATGGAATCAACAGTGGGCGGTCGAGTCCGTCCGTGTCTTCAAGAAAGCAGGCAGTCACCCGGAAGCCCAGTTCGGTGCGAGGGCGGCCCAGCACTACCACCGAATCCTCATCGTCTTCATCGGACGAAAGCGAGCTGTTCGACGTCCCGAGCGGAACCACGCCAGAGAAGGATGCAGTGGGCGAGTCGGCAGTGAAGAAGTTGCCGCGGGTGATCCTCAAACTGGGACCTGCACCCGCGGACTGATTGTGGGGGTTCGCGGTACAATCAAGGCAGGCTTCGAGATTCTATCCACTGATCATGAGGCACGACCTCAGATCGTTTTATTCGCTGTCGCCCTGCTTTTCGTCGCGCTGTTGTTGATGTCCTGTTATCGTCATCCTCCCTGTCCACGAACGTTTGATGTCATCACGAGTAGAAAGAAAGAAGTCGGCATACCTGGTTAGAGATAGATGTAAGATGTATGTAGTGATCCCGAGCCACGATCAGCTCAATATGAATTCCTTGGTCTATCTCAAGATGCACTTTCAGAGCTGCGACTAAGGGAAAGATGGGTTGTGCATATATGGACATCTAAACTGGGACTCGGCCGAAACTGGGGCAATGCAGTGTGAGATCCAACATGGAAACCTCATTCCTATGTATCTATCATAGTTACTCCAAAGTGCAAGTACAATCTTCACATGCGGCTCCAATGAAACGTAGCCATCCTCCATCGTCCCCCTCTGCTCCGATACACCCGGATTCCTGCGCGCCACGAAGTCTGGCGACTGCGGGGTTTTCACCATGGCTCCGTTTACGCCGGCAACACAGCCTGCATAGAGGTGGCCACCTCAACGAGATGATCAAACTACGCCCTGTTGCCCGATGGGAGATGACAAGGGTCCGAGTATGGCTGCAATAAAGAAAATACGCACTGACGTACGTAGTATACACCCATCTTGGCCGCATCCCCGGGTCCCAGAAACATCCCAATCAGGACACGAGTATTCCAAGCTCCCCAGCCTTCGCATCCGAGTGGCTCAGCCAGAGGGATGAGCCCTGTCCGTCCGTTCGCAGCATACCTACCAATCGGAGACCTATCATCCGCGAGCCGAAGGCAGGATAAGCCAGAGTTGTCCTTACGATAGGATAACCCCCTCGCAGCCGCGATTGTCCGCCTGCTGGACCCAGCGCGCCATCATCCGAGCTACAACCCGGCGTTCTCAGCGTGTAGTGGCCAGGAGCAAGACACGAGACCCTCGCCGCAATGCACGATGGTGGGATCGGACTCGCCGCTCGGTTCGGCCCTGGGCACGGTCGATCCAATTGGCTGTTAGGTTACCGAGAGGGAGCACTGGTGGTAATGTGCGCTAGGAAGCCGGCGGCCGTGGCGAGATGACCGGTAGGCAAAGAGCGACGGCTGGCCTGTATGTGCGCGGGATCGCCCGTCGCGGGGAACCACAGCTGAGTCCCAACCGAGAGCCAGCGACGACCCTCTTCGGCCGCCGATTGGGTGACAGAGGTGCGCTGGGATGCAATGATGACCATCGGGAGCATGGACGCCGCTGAGGAGATAGTGCATAACGACATAGTTCATTGTTGGCCAGGGTCTACGGCAATGAGAACGCGCCCTACTTTGCTCCCCTGAACCGCGAGCGCATGCAGAGCGGCCGGCTTGTACGTGAAGCGGGGACTAAAAGCTGATGGATCAGGGACCCGCCGTTCTAACAAGATGACCGTGCAACTCACAGGAAGCACAGGTCGCTTTGAACATACACAGTTAGAACATCTCGCAGCTTCGAGCGTGTGCGAGTTCCCATCCGTTAGCCAATAACGGGCCCACGACAACCTTCCAGTATGCCACAGTCCCCGGTGGACACTTTAGAGCTGCATCCAAGTGATGGGAATCATCATAGTTGGTATGCTCGGCATGTTGCGTAGCGCCGCGACCCTTCTACACGCGAGGCTCGGTCAGGGCGGAGTTGGCAGAACGTTCGCGCAGAGGGGTGGAGTCCCATAACCCTTCAGGTCGGAGCGCCCTTCCCGGCAACTCAACGCTCTTGCGAAAACGCCGGAGGAACATGATTAGTGCGGGGGAGCTAGGCTGCCAAGTAGGACCGAGAAGCTGTCGAGAGGACTAGAAACGAGAGGACTGGGGCAGCTTTGTGCATTGAGCCCGTTCGGACGTCGTCTAGCCTCGATCCGTGGCCTCCAAGGGCGCCGCCGACCTTGACACCTGGGCGTCCCGCCGAGCATGTAAACTCACGGGAGAAGGGAGGCAATAGGAAGAAACGGGACGGAATGGGGCGCAGGGTATAGAAGACGTCTCCTTTTAAGTAGACGCGTTCAACGTCGTGTATTAAACGCGACGGGGCGCGTGTCTTCCACGTTCTTTTGTATTCTTCAATAGCCTTTCCCCGGTGTTTCGAGGGGCAAGAGACGTACGTCCAAAGAAGAGATGTCGAATAGAACTGGCGGTTTGGGGGCTTTGGGAGGCTGCAAATGCACTCCCATTCAGATCGGTGCAATTTCTGGACCACAGGTACCGATGATCAGCCCTTCTTCTGACAAAGATAGCATGTAGCTAGAAGGATCGTTTACATACCGGCTAGGATGCCGGCCGTGGACGCCACATGAGGCGACCCGCTAGCTTCCAACGTAACAAGTTTGATGTGGACGAGCCCTTGCATCCCGGCATCTTTCGCTGAGCTTGCAACGACTATGCCATGAGATCGAAGCTTGCCGAAGTAGGGATAGCACTGGAATAGCACAGTACCTACCGGTAAATTACTTCCGGTGATTTCTCTCCGCCTTGACAGGACCTTAGTAACCGCGGTCAGCGGGATGAAGGGTTTGGGACCTGTCGTGATGTAACGACCATGGCTGCTGGAAGACATGAATGCGACGTACACATGACCCCCGATTCACGCACGCTGCGGTTCGCAGTGACAAGCCTGTTCGCCTGTCTCGCTGGCTGTCCCATGGGTCTGGATGCAGAACGGGCCTCGTCCATTCCATCGTTGCGAAACTGCTGCGTGTATGAACAACTTCCACGTTCATGGCTTGCCGGAAGGACTGCATTGACACGCTGTTAATGGACGGAAGCACTAGCACGAGGCATCGATCCTTCATGACGGGTTAATTGACAGGTCTCTCTAGACCCCCGCACTCATCGCTCGGGACCAATCACAATTTCGCCGGCCATGCGTCACTGAGTGTTCATGAGAGAAGTGACGTGCGGGGCCCCGCGTCAGCCTGTTGTACGTCAGAGGGTGGTATGTGAGAAGAAGACGAGCTACAGGGAATGAAAGGACTTACCAGGACGCGTAACAGCCACATGGGCGTTGACATGTAGCAGTGGTATGGCCTGCTTCAAAGCGTCCTGCCGGCGTAAGTTACCAAGGGGCCTCGCGACACCGATGACGTTTCAAGAAGACGGGGTGTTTGCGGCGCCGCACATACTCCATACTCATCGTGCGATGCAGCTGCAGCGGCAGCGTGTTCCACCTGTTTCGCATGTCGCAAAAGTCAGAAATTGACGGAACTGAGTCAATTGAGTTCGAGTGGTGGTAAGACTCAGAGAGCTTGTAGCGGCCACGGGCGCTTAGCCTTGCAAGCCTCGAGCGCAGGCGGCGCTTGCACGCAAGGACCTGCTCGTGCCACCGCAGAGACCGTATATCCCAAAGATGGCGATCCCTCCGTACTGATAGCTGGGCATCCCAATAGATTCCGTTTCGCCGCTAGATCTAAGACAAGTATTTCCTTCCAACAAGTCTTGAGTAGGCTTATCCCAGGAGCTCATGGCCTGTGCAACACCAGTTTGGTGACCTTCACCCCTAACCGTTGTCATGGTGCACATTCATCGTGTGTCATATTATTGTTCCTACCAAACATAGCAACAAAACGCATCTTGAGTTGTTTCGCTGACAGGTTGGTGTTCATGATGTCAGCTGCTCTTCTGCCTTGAGGGCCTGATTTGTGATCGACAATTGCATGGAGCAAGGATAAGAGACCTGATCGAGGCCATCGCGGAAGCATTCGGTGTTGTCAGGAAGCACCCTACTCCTGAGCATGCACTTGCCAGTAGGTAAGACCATGGTGTTTCAGCAGGTCGACACAATACCATTGAGGACAAAGTTAAGGCTCGTCCTAGGAATGAGAAAGACTATATGCAAAATGCACCACTTCACCGATGATCTCCGAGTTATATCTTAAGAGTCTTTCCAAATACACAAGGTATGATCATCTGCTTGCAAGAATGTTGGTGCTGTGAAATTGGAATATCTTGCGTGTATGGACTTACCCACCAGTCCAGGCTGAATTCAAAAGGTCCACAATACAAGTTGAGTGCGCCAGCACCCTCTTTCAGATGAAGATACACCACTTATTTATGTTTCTAAGGGTTCTCCAAGATGCGGGACTCCGTGTGGAGATTGGATTGAAAGCATGTGAATGCTAGACTGGAATGGCACCTTTGGGTGCCCGAAGGCGATGAGGGCCCTGGGCGACGGCGCGTAACGCTGCAAGGCGTCTTCTGGCTGTGAGTACCCTTACTACATACGCAACTACGCTGCCTCACTCACCTCTTCCGCAGACTAACTAGGGCGGAATTTCGGAACAGCTCGTCGAGAGCGATCGGACCCGATCCCACCGCACCCCTTCAAGCCGTCTCGTAAAAGGTCCGTGCTTATGCAGCTTTCCGCACGAATGGCTAGATCACTGCTGTTGCGTCGTGCTGGAAGTGATGGTTGGCCTTATGTATGCACATCCGTCCGTGATGATGGTTCTTTTTCTGACCCGTGGCCCTGAGCTTTAGCCGTCGCTCATGGTGCCGCCCACTCATCAAGCGGTCTACGAATATTTCCCAGCGTTCGCCCCTGACAAACCCTTTTGCAGGCGTCAACAAACATCAGCAGACAAGTATGGGCCCCGTAAGCATCCGTAAACCCCATTACTCTCCACCTCACAGGCCTGGAATAGTCCCCACCACCTTGTCCAGTCGCGCATTCGGAATCATCCATGGGCTGGTCCGCTTCTCAGCTTGCAAACAGCCACTCGGCTTTATAGGCCTACCGTGATCCCATTTTCAACCTGAGATGTCTCGAACGTTGTTGACAACCGCAAAGCCGGCGATCAGGACCGGACGCCTGAGCTTCAAGTCCGCGATAAGTCTACCCCGCAGACTGCCCGGACTAGTTGCATACCTCGGAAAATCAACATCAACTGGCACGGCGGGCTCGCACTTCTAAGGTCGGACGGAGTGACGTCGTGTGGTCTGTGCCTGTGCGGCCATGCGGGCTCATTAACAGGGAGGGCTTCTAGCTGCTCATCCGCCCTTCCCATCCTGATGTTGTTAGCATTGGACAGGGTGTCAGAGACCCTCTCCCTTAGGCTGGCGGTCCGCGGGAGTTTGGAAGGAGACGTCTCCTGCAAGATGACAGAAAAGCGCGCGCACTTAGGTCTGTGCGGTGTGATGCGGCGGGCTTCGAAGGATTTGGGCGCGGGCAGTCCTTCCTCCTGCTGCCCTACTGGCGATGACTTGGTCGGGGCCCTCTCGGTCGCAATATGGCATTTTACTTGTAGTCGTTCACCCTATACCTAAACTAGTGCGCCGAGTGGTGTCCTGCGGCGACTGCTCGACCGCCGAATCAGATATGGCTTTCTATCGCCGGTAAGTTATCTGACGCTGTGGCCTGACATATTCTTTGACATATTATCTGACATATGCCTTGGATAGGTTTAGTGACTTGCTACTGTAGCCGCGAACCTCTTACCCTTTCGCCGCCCTGGAGACCTGCGAATGTTGCGATCCAAAATGTGCGAGATCTGCATTTCAGACTATCGGCCTACAAATTAATGCCCAGACCGACGATATACCGCGTCTTCAATCTCGACCGAATGCCGGAGACTTAGGACCACGGGCAAACCGGAGAACGCCGAGTGGACGAGTTATTCGCGATGCCGATCGGGACGCTGGAGAAGCCCGAAGGTCAGAAGACCAGACACAACGTCAGTTCGGCGCCGCTCCATGCTCCCCGCCTGCATCCCCTTCGGGTGCTGAGCTCCATCTCCTGCGGACTCGGGCTTGGAAGAAGGATAAGTAATGTCTGGTTAGATTGCAAGTTACCCTCCACGCGCACGTCGGTAAGCATTCGATACTCAGCGCACGAATGATGCTGAGTGTCAACTGATGCCAGATAACGTTGAAAGCACGGTAATACCAGGGACGGTGCGGGATTGCAAGCGAATTTTGTACACCACTTGCGTCAAGGATTAACGTCGCTCCTCCGCCGGCACACGAACTCGTCAGCGGACAGACTTATTACACAACCTGCCAGAACCCCCGCGACGGAAACGGATAGATGGCCACCCACACCGACAGCAGCCTGACAAGGTAGCCGTTAGGCGGGATGCATGGCATATGCTTGGAGCACCTCCCCGCAACCCAGACTGTGCCAGGTTGTACGTCAACATGGTTGCGTGACCACCGCGAATTCGACAACCTGTTTCAACCGGTCGTCTCGTGGACGTCTGTCCCTCCACGTCGATGCCGGCTCGATATTGAAGTCGAAGTTCGAAGCATGTCGAAGCCCCAGGCCCCAGGCCCTCCCCCCCCCCCACCAGCGCCGGCGCATGGTGTGGCATGCAGCTCCCTGTTCTCGGGGCTCCCAAACCCCTCGCCGCGCGATCTTGATAACGACCTGAGGCTGCGACCTGCACTAAACGTCCTTCCGGGGCTTCCTTTGCAATTGTATTACTTCCGGCGTACCGCCGGGCACGATGCGATCGCGAAATTGAACGCCTACAGCCTGCAGCTGAACCTTCGTGCGCGCCTCGCGTCTTCCCCGCAGACCGGTGTTTGGACGCGCGGCTCGCGCTCCAAGTCCCAACTTCGAACGCTGAGCGCTGGGCCAACCCACATGTAATCGTGTAATTGCAAGGTGCAGCCAATCGCCTGGGTGACCCTTCTGCGTGGGCGTGCGGATCGTCGCGAACGCGCGCGCAGGGCGAAGCACCAAGCAGGAGGGGCCTCTCAGGGGAACGGAATCAAATCTTTATCAATCACCCTGACGTGTCTCGCGCTGCTGCGACGTCCCCCGGAGCAGGGCGATCAGCGTCGTGCAGCTGCTCTTGCCGTCTATTCATTGCGACTCACGCAGCCTTGTGGCCAACCTGCAGATGGTCTCGCCCCCCCAAGGTTGAGGTAGCGACGCCGCTCGTACGGAGCGCGATGATAGCTGTCAAGATCATTGTTGTCTGCGGGGCCTGCGCCTGTAAGTACATCAACAAGCACCACATCTGCGGGGAAACTGCCCGGGGGGCGGCGGTCGGGGTCGGGGGTCGCAATCCTCTCAGGTCTCTGGCCTCGGAGTCTCAGACCCCATGCGGGAAGTCACGTCCGGCGCAGTTCGTGCATTGTGCGGCGCCGCGCACGCGCGTGCACTTGCCCCGGTGATAGTACAGCGGTAGGAGAGGGGCCGGCCCTAGGCCAAGGCACGCGGTATATATGGATGGCAGACAAACTGCTGCCACCAGGCGAGCAGGCCGCCGCATTTACACCCGCTCGCGCCGCGATGTGTGTGCCTACCTCGTGTTGTTCGTTGTCTGGGATGAATTAGAGAGGTTTGGACTGGATCACAGGTGCCCTTGCTGGTGTTTTGAAAAGATTGAAGAGATGCCGATCTCCTGGCGCAACGTAGTTCAAATGATAGAAGGCCTGTTTCATTAATTCGGGCTTTGAGAAGGAGATGCTATTCGTGCCTCACTGGCAGTGCAACATTGCCCCGAGCAGGCAATGTGCGGGGAACTGAATGGGGACTGCTGATGACGAGCGTTCTTGGCTGCTGGTCAAGTCCGAAGCGCCATTCTCGGAGCTGTCACACCCGTATGGCCGAGCGGAGATGTGGTCGATAAGTACGGTAGCATCTCGCGGCGCTGCTCGTCGTCTGGTAGGCGACGGATGCGGGGAAAGGTCACTGTTCCGAGCTCGCGCGGAGGTAGGATGGGGCGGTGTGATCTTGCCATCCTGGAGGGCGATGACAAGCGTCGTCGGAGTCTGCACCTCGATGAGTCAGCTGATAAGTCCTAGAAGAGACTTAGCAAAGACACGCCCGAGAAGGACGCGAGACGCACGATTGCTGATGCTCGTTCTCCTGTTCGGATGCGGGCCTGCTAGCACCATGGTGAGAAGCAGGTTGCGAACTGGGAGAGGCGCATACAGCCATTGGCTCCTAGCAGCAACAGCGCTCGATGATGCGATGCTGGCCTGAGAACGCTGAGTGGGCAGCCTGCGGGGGAGGTTCGGGCGGGCCGCGTGGATTACTCAACCTGCATAGATAGCGCGAGCAAGATGGCCTGATCGTGGCAGCTGAGAGACGGAGTGAGCGAGATACTGGTCGGTCCATGCAAGAATGCCGAAGCTGCTCGAATGCGAGCATACGACCGCACTCGGATAAGGGTTGGTGCCTGGGAAGAGATTGGTCGCAGTGCGCACCCGACAGCTACGGCCGCGCACGAGAGCACACGGGTGGGCGGGGGGGGGGGCCGACGGTGAGTACGGCGGCGACACGATCGGTCCCGTGCCAGGACACATGCGGTATGGTCGATGTCTGTCTTCTCAGACCGTGTCCTCTTGAGAATCGCGACGACCCATGTCTATCACGCTTGCTCGTGGCTCCCACGCGCCGGGGCTTGCCTGAGTAAAAGCGAACCGGCCTCTGTCAACACACAAAGCTGAGCTTCTCTCACTTACCGTCTTGGGGTGCACGTCCGCGAAGGGCAGAAGTGCAGCACAGAAGCGCAAGGCGAGCGAGGAAGAAGCAAGGAAGAGACATCTCGTGGAAGATCCCGTACCGAGTGCGATCGACAGCTCTTGCGGCACGCCGTGCAGCAAATCCCTCGCAATCGATCGTGTACTTGACTCAATGTCCTAGAATCCGCAAGAGTTTGCCATCATCTGGCGTCTTACTCGGCCCCCACCGCGATCAATGGCCTCCTGCAACCTTCCCACCGCCACAGGGGACTTGTCTAAACAGGCCTGAGGGAGTAATGTGAATGTGAGCACAGTTACCATGCCCGGTGAGAACCCCGTTCATTTAGGCTCACCGGATCCCGTAGTCTATACTACTTGCGCAAGCTCGACGTCGATACACTGCGTCTTCATGGCCTCGTGGCTGGGCAGAGTATTGGATGAAGGTACGAACCAGTTTCACTGTATTGATGAGCCTTCCGGAACGAAGGAAAGTATTCGAGGAAGTGCCCCGCAGCAGCGTCGAATGCTGACTGAGCGAAGCTGAATCATCGAAGTTTCGGCCTCGCTGCAGGCGGGGAATCAGCACCAGCTCGCGACCGGAACGAGTAGTACGCATACCTAACATGGCCTCTCCGAAAGCCATGCAGCAAACGTACGCAAAGTGCCGGCCTGCTGAGTAGCTTCGCGGAACGGAGGCATAGAACGCGCGGTCCGATGGCCTGCGACCGGTTCGGCACCCGGCATCCAAGCACCCGGGGCAGCTGCCCTGCCCCGTTTCCAGCGGCGCAGCGACAGGTTCACTTCACCTACCAACACTCAGCTAAACATACGCCAAACGAGCTTGTTAACCTACCGATCTCCCTATGCGGGGTACTCGGCTGCACGCTCGCTGCATTCATCATGTCGCCTTGCTGCGGGACTCGATCTGGCCTCTGCGGGAGCGAAGCGAGAGGATCAGTCAGCGACATTAACATTGTGGCATACCGTGCACCCGAACAGAGCACACCTCTGCCTTCAGGTTGCGCTCCGCCGAGGCTTGATGGTTTCCTTTGCAGGGACTCGGGAACGTCCAAGGTAACCTAAGCAATACCTCCCACAGCGAGCAACGCCTCGTACTCGGAGTGTCAGTATTCCCGGGTCGGGTGCGATAACATGCTAAACACACCCGCGACTGACCGATACTGACCGGTGACCGGTGACCTCCCACCATCGCGACTTTGCTCACTCCCGTGGACAGGAAGACGATAAGCGCTCCGGATGAATCCCAATCATTCGCGCACTCCGCATCCGGTGACCAATACAGGCATACATGGCAAGGGGACTTGCTCTTCGCCGCCTTCTGCTTCTTCGGATGGCGGCCAATGGCAAGCTGTGGCCCCTTCGAAGCGGTGCCCAGTGAGACCGTGGAGCGCGGCGTTGTCTGCGTAAAGTCGACGCGGCGCGAGGTGGCCGCGAAGGGCCTGCTTGGCATTGAAGAAGTCGTTTCGGTGGGGGACGCTGCGGCGTCGGCGTTGCGCGCGGCGCCGCACCCTGCATGCGATTCCGAAAGACGCCCCCGTGAGCGTCGTGGCGTTCTGCAGGGACCGACAACGTAACCGATGGTCGGGTAGGCCATACCCAGTGCCAACGGGCCCGGGTGCGAGGTCTACTGACAAATTTAGAGCGAATTCAGACAGGTTTGTCAGTGGCCGATCATGCATCACGTTCTGCATATGTACGTACGTACGCGTGTACGCCCACATACAAATCACGCGAGGCCGCTCTTGCACTCGACGCGAGCCTCGAGGGGCTTATCTTCTTCCCGCGCAAGTACCGTCGTCTGCGCGCGTTGGACGCCTGTGGGGGAGTGTGCAAATCCGGCGGCGGAGAGCCTCATTGCAGGAGTCTCTATAGCACCGGGAGCTGTGACAGGCTGATAGCCAGGACGACCGAGCCTGCGCAACGCGACGGGCGAGCGCCGGGAGAACGTTTTCACGGATTTAGACCGACGCAACCGAGGGCAGCACGCGGGGCAGCCCTCGGAGGCGCCTGCCCCTCGGCGCCAACCAAGACCAGGCGGTGAAGAGCGATCGAGATCGGGCGCGGGGCAGAAGGCAAGAGCCCAAGCGACGTCAAATCTCGTTCCGCCTTGCGGAGGCGGCCAATCGGGCAACGAGTGATGTGATGGACGCCACGTTTCAGCCGCATGGGCGTTCGTGTCCTTCCTCTTCTGTGCGCGGCTCCTCGTTCGCTCTCCGCTTGCGATGCGCCACTTACTGTACACTCACATATTATCCAGTCCAGCTGTCGGTTCGGGGAGGCTCGGGGCGCGTGGCGGGATAGCTGCGACGTACCCGACGAGACCCTGGTTATCCTTCCGTAACGAAGCTAAGCGGTTAGTCGATACTGCCAGGGGCGGCGCGCCGTGTCGCTCATGCGTTCAAGAACCTGCAGAGCCTCTATAATGCGTTGTTGGGTCGGCTCGGGACGGGCAGTTTGCTCTCGCAACTAAAAACTCATGGACAGGCTGGCAGTGGATGTGTGGTCTCGGTGCGGAACCCTGTGGCGTCCATGCCGCCGTTCCGTGTTGACGTTGAGGACTTATGCTTGACTTGTGCTACTAACACCAACGCAAATGATGTGTTGATAGGAACCGAAGAGCGCAACGGATAGACGACCGGCAGCGAATTCCATTCCTCCACCCATCTTGTAAGTATCGAGAATGCCAATAATTGGTGAGAGAACCCACTGAACAGGCCTATGTCCTTATTCAATAGTTGCTGTTGCTGTCAAAGTCGATCACAGAGAGTCTCGAGCTCGCAATTGAAGCTTAACGCTCTTGAAGTCAGAGCAGAGCAGAGTGAGTGCCAATTCGGCAATTGCTTGTCTCTGATGTACGGGTAAGGTCTAGAGCTCCAAGCCGTCAGATAAGTATTGACTCTCTGTGCCTGGTCGTCGTGAGCAGTCGCTGTAGCGAAGACTCAGTTTAGCAAGACATTTGATACACATTAATATTGTTACGCCGCAGCAACTTGGGTTGCAAACATTAATGAACTATCATGGACCAAACACTACCGGGAGGAGGGCAACGGACCGTTGTCGCTGAGTCAAACTGGTCTCGAACCAGCCTCTGAAAAGGCTGATATAAAGGCACCGGGCTAATGAGGTGCTCCACAAAAGGAACGAAGCCAGATATCAAGGCAAGAGTCTCTGTGGACGCATCTGCGGGCCCGCCGGCGGTAAACCACGGTTTGTCATGGCATCACGTCCGGAATCCGGTTCGCTCGCGCAACGAACGTACCCGAAGTATACGAACTACAAATCGGTACGGGCAGCGCGGCCAACGACCCGCTCTGGGTGCTCCCGCTCGAGGCGACTAATCAGACACGTTGGGCACAGGCTGTCGCGGGGAAGACGGCCACGGAAACGCAGTCCCGGGCCCCGCACGCACTGTGCGCAGCACAAGCGAGATCGTGGAAGAGATGGATAGGTTCTCTGTTCTGCGGTCAATCCGCGGTGTCAGTCAGCAAGAGCACTTGCTCCTTAGCGTCGGGCCTTGGTCGGGCCCCTTGACTTTAGCAAAGGCTAAAGGCAAGCGGAAGAACGGAATGCCAGTCGAACTTGCCGTTCAGACGCGCGGAGAGGCGAGTCGGCGAGGTCCTGTGGGGTCCTTACGCTGAAGACGATATTTGTGGATGTCCTTGTGGCCATTCATTACAAGGCTTGTGCCCAATTCGTGTCCGAGGACTCATTCACTGCGCCGTGGCCAGATTGAAACAATCGTTAATCCACGGTGACGTTTGCGTCCGCGGTGAAACATGCACTGTCAAGACTGCCTCCTAACCTAGCATCGCGAGCATGAACATGAAGCGAAATGTCACCTGCTTGACGACGATAAACCCCTGGGACCATGCGACTCGCGAGGGGCTTGATTCTTGTGTCGTGACTGTGGCGTGTCGTCGACCCGTCAGCGATCATTTGAGAACAAGGCCGGCTGTCGCGAGCTCGAGGGCGGACTCACTCCACGGGCGCCGGGCCGGTCGTGCTCAGCGGTGGGCCCTGTGCGCCTGTTTGGGGCGAGCAATATCAGCCACCCAACGTAGACCCGACGATCGAAAGGACTCCGCGCCGGTACTCCGGAGGCTTTTCACGCATTGCGGGTCATTTGGCTTCCCGATGAACCCGCCGAGCTCGTCATCTACACAAGTGTTTCGATACAAGTAATATGAGTATAGTATGGACGCCTCGGAGCATCGTTATGCACTGGCCAGTTGGGTAGATCAATGAAGAGAATGAGGGAGGGTCTCGGCTCTGGCGACATTGGGGCCGTCGACGTCATAGTTCTTGGTCGAGGAGACGGCGGACTTGGCGCTAGATGTATGCGTTGGACAAGACTTGGAACACTGCACGGCGTTTACAATTGTCTCCACCGGTGTAACAAGTTCGGTCAGTAACAAGACCGCGGCTGCTAGCTTAAAAAATCGCCTTATTGTGAACTTTGCTTCCCAACCAGGAACCAGCTGCTGAGGGATGCACTTACCAAGGGAGGCTTATTGCGATTTGGGGGGAAACGACATATGGAATGGTCGGTGCATACAAGAGGTCAACAGGGGCCGACATGCACCCGCATCCTGTATTGCACGCACCTTCGAAAAAAAATTGAGCAGATCCGAGTGTGAAAATCTCACCTGAAAACCGACATACTTCGAACGGGAAGGCACGGCCTGGAAGCGGGATGGAGCAAGCCCCATATTCCGTTCACCGAGCAAACACTTACCCCACATTCGTGCGCATCCAGCGTCATGCCTGCCATGTGCATATTCGACTGCGGTTGAGCAGGCCACATCGCGCAAGGAGGACCGCTGTCGCGGGCGATCGCAACGTTGATCCGGGGTAGAGACAGAGCTGTTCCGAACAGGATCACCTGGTGCAGCTGCCCCAGACTCTGGAGCGCAAAATGCGGGGAGGCGGCGGCAGGTAGACGGGGAGAGGCGGGGCCGGAAATCCCGCGGAGTGGCTCGAGTCATGATATGGGCGCGGGCGTCCATCCCGAGAATATCGGAAAAGGAAAAAGCTCGCCTGGCCAGAGTCTTCCTCGACTTTTTTTGTCGAGCGCGGCGCGCCTGGCGCGTGGTGCGGAACTTGCGGGAGCGTGGGCGGAGTATCGCGAGTTGCTCGGTGAGGCACGAGGTGGGACGGCTAAGGATAGCATAGCAGCGTACGGTGAAGCGTGCATGTGGGTCACGCACATCATGAGCAGAGAACGCGCGGGGGATCAGCCATGTACGGACCCGGTCGTTGTGGCGAGTACTAATATGTAATGGTGTACCAACGGGACGCATAAAGATTACAGAGGCAGAGTGCCTAAAGTTTCCTGCGGAAGGATCGTCGGGGCCCTTAGCAGGAAATTCGGGTCGAACATCCGGTGGCCCGCGGCGATGTGCTCAGGTACCGCGAGACATACTTACGAGACACATCACAGAGAGGATGGCGACGACGGCGTATGTGTCACCGGTGAGGGTGTGACTGGAGAGGGGTCGGGATTGGAGAGGACCTCCGCGATGGGCAGAAGTGACAGGGCGAATTGAATACCGGATTAACGTGCATTGTGAGAGAGGCCCACGGGGCCCGATGGTATACGATATGGTATAGCAGGCGTTGCGGAAGGCGGTAACGGAGGCTAGGGACGAGCGGGCGTGCAAGAGCCCGGAGATGAAACGGAGCCCTGGATCTATGTCGCATCAGTACGAGGCGATGGAGCGAGATACATGGTGGGATTCGTCACACATTGGGATTGGTTGATTCGGACTGTCAGAGAGCCTTGAGACGGGATGGAACATCGGTGGGGAGATGGAAAGTAGATGGACCGCACACTGGCAGAGAGGAGGTGTCGCTGGACATCTTTATCTGTGCTATGGAGACAAAACAGACGGACAGACATAGAAAATGAACATTGGACAATGTGCATAGATGCAGGGAGAGATCATAGAAAGGAATACGGCGATGATATGATTTGAACGTAGAGGGCTATTGCAGTCAGTCACAGCAAGATGGTTGGTATGGCTTTCAGACGGGCTGGGCGAACGCTATGGGCGAGACATCATTTTAGGCGGGAATGAACCGGATTGAGTGAGGATTGGATGAGAGGGAGCGCCGGAAGAGGGGGCTGAAATCTAAAGATGAGGCAGATGTGGTGGGGGACGCGAAGCGACATGTGAACAAAAAATAATATCAGGACACGGAAAGATGACGGTTTAGACGGTGCGAGATGGGGCACAGGATGAGTGGAGGAGGACGGGTGGGCGGGGAAAGCGGGGAAGGCATCTGATTCGTCGCTCGGGTGGGGGCGGGGAGAGGCGCAAGCTGCTGATTGGATCTCGCTCTGCCAGCCGCCCAGAGGGGCAATTGCCGCAGGCAGGGTGGCTGAGCGCCGGGAGAAAATCCGGGGCAGAGCCATTTCCCCGACGTCCTACCGCGGGGCCGTCACAGGATTGAGGCCCTGAGTGCAGAAACACTGCGCATGAGGCTGGGGCACAAGGCCGCGGTGAGGGAGA